>OY365807.1:38794801-38958767 GCA_959347315.1 Bimastos eiseni | reverse complement strand
AACAATAATAATCATTGTGCACTACATTAAAGCGGAACTAACGTCGTACTCATCATTAGCACCACGACGCACATAATCCAGGTGTGCAACTAAGTCACCTGTCTTTATACGAACACGAAAGGTACAATCGAGCACGAAACTCTGGCGGCTCAATCATATCAGATGTTGTCCGTTGTCGCAATAGATCGATTGATTATTAATAAGAATAAAGATAGGATGTGTCACGCTATTGGTCATGTGTATACATGTATCTAAACAATTACATTGCTCGGTTTTAGAACTTCCGAGCAAGTGTGTAAATAAGCATAGATGGGCAACTGGGTAGTTGGTAGTATGTTACATGAAATAAGATACTAAGGCGCTTCAGAAGCTAATGGTGATTGGATTAAATGAAAGTAAATTATGGAGGTGTGCTTCATTGGATCACACCCACTTTGTTGTTGTCAAAACCTCAGAGTGAAGGACTGAATAGGCCGATGTAAGGACGTTTAGCCCTCCTCGATAGATGGCGCCAGGTGGTGAAAAAATTGTCCTGAACATATACCGCCCGTCAAGGCTAAGCACAGAGTGGACTGAGTCACGAACAGAGTTAGCTGAGAAAGAAAAGTAAATCCCTTTCCTAATTAAGATGGGCATTTCCACACTATAAACCCGACGTCGCACATCGAGGAATATGGGCCAATTAGAATCTCTTTTGTACTCATAAACTCGGAACAATTTGGTTTAATAAATAATGTAATTGGACGTAGACGGGTCAGAAAGGAGTCAATCAAAGGCCTAACCAGATAAAACACAGGTCATTCAGAATATGAGATCATGATGGAATTTAATTAATAGAATGGATATAGTATCTAACATGATAAGTTTGCTGTAGCTGTCATAATTCAAATTCAGTTTCGTTCGGGATACGTAATATATATATTATATGTATATAATATATATAACGCCTTATTAGATAGCCTGTAATGTGTACCATTTGTGTGAATTTTTATGTCTGACGCCCTCATGTGATGGCGGGAAATAAGAGTGTCTTTATAAAGGCATCGTGCATAAGTGAAATGGCATTTTAGACTGGGTTGTGGTGCGTTGTTTAGAGAGGCTGTCTTTGTTGTATCAGTAAAGGTGAACATAGACCTACCTTTTCAAGCTAAGGCCTTTGTAGAATCATCGCTAAGAACGTTTTCGATACGGCTTGGCCCTCTTTCGTTTGAATTAAACAGCCCGCCAACGGAAGCATTGCTTGACGGTGTCATTTCTGTGCTGACGACACTCATCAGCATGTCCTAACCTGTCCATCTAGATTTGCAAGAATTCAAATAATAATTATAGTTGAATTTGTCTCTTAAAATGACATCGTTCAATCGTACGAAAGGTGAAGCATTCTCAAAGTATGTAATTTAGAATTGTCATCAAGAATTACTCAGATGTAGTGTGTCAGAGGTTTAGAAAAAATCATCCGAAGCATTCTCAAAGTATGTTATTTAGGATTGCCATCAAGAATTACTCGAATGTAGTTAGTAAGAGGGTTAGAAACAATCATCCGAAACTTCAATCGACCTAAACCGTTTCTCTCACTCTCAATTGAGTCTGCACCTTTGATGCCTCTGAAGATTGGGGATGGGCAATGTATGCAGGCAATGCCCAACCGAGTTAATATTTGAACTAGTATCCGTCCACGACGCACTGGAACTATCAGGCCTCAAAAAAATCTGTTTGAACTGGAAGCCAAATCAGAGATCATTAAGCCCACGAGTTCTTTTCTCATATTTTGACCTAATTAGGTTTGCAGCTTGTCAAAGAGTTCTGAACTCCTTTTTGAAGTTTTATCGCGTTTCAAATAATGCCTAGGCTACTGTTACCAACAAGATCCTTGCGTGCTGCATCCTGTGGAGACTTGATGGTCCCGCCCTCTCGTACATCGATGCGGACAAACCGTGCCTTCTCATGCATTGGACCATCATACTGGAGCGCTCCTTCTGTCTTATTATACAACTTCGCAACATTTCACTGCTTGCAGCCAACTTTTCAAAATACTCAAATCGCATTTGTTTGGATCTGTTGGGTAGCTACGTTTAGCGCCTTCGAGAGGTTCTGATAAGGCGCTATATAATTAGCCTAATATATACAAGAAGCAAATGACAGTAGTTAAGGCGACTGTATATAATTATGCCCTACATCAATGCATTTGCCATAGCTATTCCTTATGACATGGAAACAGAGGCTCATTGTTGTTTTTATGACCTGGAAAAATTTCTGATTCTGCGCATTTCATGAATATAATTTTAATAATATATCTACGTTTAATTTCAAACAGACAAATCGCAGTATGATTACAAGTTTGTAGTATAACGAATGACGAACGATATGTAGACTATTTGAGCAACTCCACACTTGCACTCTGCTTGCAATCTGGCAGTGCCAGTCTAAAACCTAGACAAAAAAGGAGGGCGATGGTAATGTTCTTTGCTATCACACAGTGTCGCTATAACTGAGGCTATTGCTGTAGATAGTTTTAAAATCGCGGTTTACTCAGGCGGCTAACTGTATTTGTCAATAGTCGTGTTCCGTTAGTTATTAGTGCAGATTCAAGAGCACGCCATTAGTATTGAAATGCAGATATACACCTAAAAACAGAAAATTAGCAGATACTACAAAGCAACGGGAATATAATAAAATTTTATTTCCTCTGTTTGGTCGAGTATAATTCGATAACTTCAGTCTATATATGCAGCAACACAAATATATATTATATATAGACTAATGGCTGTATGTGTGTGTGTGTGTGTGTAGAGATGTAGGTGTGTGTGGGTGTATGTTTTCGTGTAAAGTGGCATAGGCGTAAATGCGCGCACACGAATTCATATTGTTATGATACTGAGACCGTATATTGAACCAATTAGGTTCACGTATGTATAGACATGCTTTAGCCGTATCAATTGGACGGTATAATTATGCACAGACCCGCCACAATTTTCTTTTAGAAGTCTTATTAGGATCGTGTGTATGCGTTTCATCTATAAGACTTGAAATGCATAGACCTACTTCGCTTTTGATTATATACTTACTACGGACCGCATGCAGCCGTTGACCTACAATGTAGGCTCTGTAAATATGATCTTACGCGGTTTAGAAAAGGCGGAAAGTTTCTGTCTGTGAAAGATCTCTGCCCATAATGTTAGGTTATTCCGAAGAAATTTGCATCTATATAGGTTCATGTGTCATATATCAGTTTGGGTTCAAAGACGTTGGTGTTTAACTGAGAGTTATTGGTCACTCCACTCGGTGCAATTGTGACAACGAGTTCTTCACACGAACGTCATTCACAGTGGCCGCCATAGACTCTTCCAACAGAGGGGGCCACAGATGGGCCATGGAACATGACAAAGAGATAGTTGCCAGTCGGATGTATGATTTATCAAAAAATTAAGGTGGACTAAAATTTGGAGGGGACATGGAGGTATCGACTCGGTTGGGTGTACTGACCCCTCCAGACCAATCTGTGATCATCCAGCGGCCAAATTTGCCGAATCCTGTCGGATATGAGATCCGACAACTCTGATTTGAGCCCCGCCGTCTGTACTGTGTGACCCTCCACATAAATAGGGAGACCAGTCAGTCATACCAAAACAAGGATCCACCACCACTCAAAATCAGATTAACATCCGTCGCCTCACAGCGCTTTCAATATTCACTTGCAACATGTAAACGTCCTACTTAAATACATATACTTAACCTAAGGTACCATACAGTAGACTGTTTTATAATCGCTGCCAAGGCTGTGATGGGCCCGAGAACATTTTTTTATAGCTCTTTGTCGCCGAGTCTGGGACATGCCCACGCCGCATTGGAAACATCAACAGATTCACAACTGTAAATTAGCAAAGTGCTGGAACCAATGCAAAGCAGGCTATAGCCGTACGGCAAGGTCAGAAACCCAGACAATTTGCAGAACGGTAGCCTGCGCTAATCATAGACATTGAGTATAGGGCCTAACATCTGTAAATGATCGTGGCTGTTGAAAGGTAAAGGAGGTTCTGTTGCGACACGCGCTGTTTATCACCCTATAGACCCTGGGTAGGGAGTTGCAGAAGACACAACAATTTTTGTAGGACAAATGTGATACATGTAATATATATACATATATATATATACACATATACACAATAATATTCAGCTTGTGGGTTTTTAAATTCGGTGGGAGAAAAAAACTATTATTGGTGCCTCTCTAGACAGCATCACTGGCTCCGAATGTACAGAGTATTTTATAGATTATTAATTATGAATAAAATTTATAAATAAAGAAAGTGCTGCAATACGTGGTGAACCGCTGTTAAAATTATTTAGATTCTGTCGCTTTCCTGGAAGCCAGGCCTGATGGTGAGTACAACTTAACAGAGCAAAATTTAATGTACATCAGTTGAACTCAGTGGCGTAGCCCCATGGAGCGAAGTGGTGCAATTGCTCCAGGGCGCCATTGGCAGAGGGGCGCCTCCTCGGCCGATGTAAAATTATCTTTGTCTTATAATTTCGGTTGAAGGTTAGATTCACAAATCTTGGCGTCGTAGCCCGTACGTGTCTGACGTACGAGTGATAGGTTCGCGGTATTTTTCACGCATCAGACCAGACCGGTCCGTACACGTATAAACAAGCAACCTTCAATATCAGCATGCACACGTGCTGTCGCGTTATTAAAATTAAGTCATTAAGTGAGAGCTAAAAATCTGATTGACATGATTCCACTCATTCCGCATAGCGTTAATAAGTCCTACTTGCACAAATTTAGTCTAAGACGTTACTCATGTTAAGATCGGCTGCATATAAACGCAGTAATTAGCTGTGCTCCTTGAAAAGAACACATTTTCAACACTTTTCGGTTTGTTGAGTAGAACTTCATTGAACATTTATGTCGGCCTACTTCTTCTGTTCGTGAGAAAACTAGTGCAGAGGAGTTGAATTCAGTTTGCACTGACTTTAGAGAAATTCTGCAGATGTTTCTGAAAAGGTCCAGTTTACCCTCACAAACACAAAATAATCCGTAAATTCCATTAGAAAGTGCAGAAAGACAGAATAACAGTTGTGTAGTTGTATCTTTTCTGTTACTTCTTCATGAGGCACTGAGAATGGACCTGGCTCAGTGGGAGGAAGTTTGATCAAGATTCATTCTAGGGTGCCACATAGACAGCTATGCCACTGCCCTAACTGCTTATGGACGGCATTTATACCTATGAACTATTCACATTTATATACAACTCTGGTAAGATACAGTTCTTATGACTTGGTGGTCGCCTCCAGCTTTATCAAATTAATAGCTTAATACAGCTTCTATCCAATTCAGGCTTCTCTCTTATCCAATTTTCCTCTTCTGTTCGTGACCTGGAAAATGTTTTGGATCCTATATTCCTGCTATCACTAATCATGCCAATTTGGTCTTTAGATCCTGCGTCGTTCTATTCGGAGTTCTCTCTCACTCCATGTCATCGTGATCTGCACTCAGGTGAACTTTAGGAAGCTGTAACCATTTGTATTTCTTCCTCGAATTCTCTCAAACTTCAGTCTACCCTTTGTGTTGCTGCTCGTCTCTTAGTCGGCATTCCAAAGTGTGCTCATATTTCAGACTTTACTGGGTTTATTCTGTACTCGCTTAATCGGCTCTTATTCAACAGTGTATACAGTTCAAACCCTCTCCCTCTTGCGCAATTGCCCAGTTGGGTTGGGCTACTCCTACCTGAGGTTTCTCCGTACTATGGTGTCCCCTTTACCTAATAGGGCCTCCTAGCGATCTTCCACTCACGGCCCTCTGGTTGTTACGCGCATGCACTCTGCTTCGGCCCAAAACCAGGAGGGAATCGAAGAAAATCGAAGAGAATTCAAAGATTTCGGAGGGAAGCAAAGGAATCCAATAATGGAAAAAGTAGGGTTTTTCCGGACGTCTTTACGGACAACCTCTAAACTGGACATTTTAGATTAAAACAATCGCCATTTCCAATGTCATAATCTGAAGGCGTGTTACTTAAACACGTCGTGAAGATATCTAATCGTAATATGGAAATAGGCGTGCTAAAACGACCGTAGCTGTCGCGTGAAAATGGCGGAAGCTCTTCCAAAATAGGTCGGTAAATCTAAATATTTGAGTGACGCGCGCGTTAGTTAAGTAGGACACTTACGATCGAGGCATATCCACCGTGTAGTTCAAAATCCAGTCCCAAGCGAAGCTGAGCTGTGAGGCTAGTAGCACATAAATTGACACTGAGCTAGTGTTCAGCACAATAGCTTGCACACAATGGTGCAACCAAAGTTCAAACATAGTATTAAATATTGCCTACTATCGATCTCGCTTGACAGACGAGGGGGACACCCAATGAGAGGAGTAGGAAATGTCAAATATGTGGCATCCCGGGATCGCCGCCCCTGTCTACTATTGATGACTAAAGTGGAGGATAAACTTAGATACGGTCTTGGTACTTCACTGTCTCGGTCTCGGCACCTCGCTGTCTCGATCTCGATCCTGGTACCTCACTGTCTCGGTCTCGACACCTCGCTGTCTCGGTCTTGGTACCTCACGGTCTCGGTCTCGTCTTGGTCTCGAAGTTCCAAGTCTTGCATACAAGCCTGATACTAAGTCAGAGAATACTTCTTCTAAGAGAGCCAAGATCTTCGCTCTCAAGCCCTACGGAATGATGGGCGATGATGTCGCTGATATTTATTCTACACTATTACTATAACTACGATTACTACCCAGTTTCGCTCAGGATTTGAGTTCGCTTTATTATTTCAGCACTTTGGCCGTACGCAGCATTTGTAGTTTAGCGACAATGTACAATTTTGTGGGTAGTGTGCACAGTGCTCTCAACATTTCAACATACAACTGCTTATGTGAAAACACAAGCCCACAACTGTAAGGTATACTGTTCTTGCTATTCATTTAATTGCTGTTGCAAAATGCAAATGCAGGCCAGACAGGGAATTGTATCCATAGGCAATCGTGACATATTGACGCATTATAAAGACCCTTGAGTAGCATGTTATATTAGCCCCGTATTCGTATGACGTGTTGGAAATGGCTGCGTAAATGATGTTATCGACAGCATTCAATTGGTGACTCAAAACTAAGAATGCCAAAATAGCGGAATTTAAAGAAAATAAGTTACGTGCTGGAATGAAGTTAGAAATTCGCAGAAGAGCGTTTGTAGAAATCTCATATCACCAAAGCGTTCCGCTGGTGAGCCTTTCGTTGGAGGGGATGGTTGATCCTTGCTCTATAGTTTGGATGCAGCAGCAGGAGTAGCAACAACAACAGCAGTAAACGCACAAGTAGCAACAACAACAACAACAACAACAACAACAACAGCAGCAGCAGCAGCAGTAGCCCCTTGGAACCGCCGCAGTCGCATTTTCTCTCTCTTCTCCTTCTCCTCCTCCACCTCATCCTCGTCCTCAATCTACATACCCCCAGTGTCACCTTCACCTTAAGAGGGACAGGACTCAACAAATGCCAGAGTGGCATCAACAACCGGAGTAGTCTCTCTGTTTCTTCTTCTTGAACCTCTGCTGTTCATTAAGCAGTTCTCAGCTTCTATCTTCTCTGGCTAATCAGTTTCTTTCATCCTCAGCATTCACACTCACGCTACACATGCTGCTGTCCCAATGCGCCTGAATAAATAAAGCCATGTGTTCATTGACGATCATTATGGGGGATTTTGCAGAGTAATGGTCTATGCACTGGGGTGCAGAGCACAAGTAGCGCGCTCGATTCCCGCTGCCTCTCACTTTGAGGTTGGCTAGTCCCTCTTTCGCTTGGCAGGAGGCGTTGGTTAATACAGTACGACTGTAATTTGACAAAAAATAATCGCCCTTCTTACAATTTAGCTAAGACGTGTACACACGCCTAGAGGGCGAAACTGCAGTTGCAGAGGCGTTCAGATAGGGGGTCCAGAGGCAAATGACTCCAATTTCAGGTAATGGCTGATGTGATGGGCGCCTTGCATGGCTGCCGTAAAGTTAACTTCTACTCATCATTCATTCATTCATACTGTATGTGTAATCATGCTGCGGTTTGTCAGTTTGAAATTAAACGAAGATATTAAAAACATGCACCATCTCAAGCATAGAATCTGAACTGAACCTTTGCAAAGAATTGTCATTAGGACACAGACACATGTGCAATCTATTGCCTAATTTCAATTCCTATTCTATTAATCTAACTAGACTTATGTGGCTATTTAATAGTCATTACTTCAGCCCGATTGTCTTATACTCTGATTGTCTCTTTGGGAATCAAATCTAGACAATGTTTCCACTCGCTTCCTTTGCTCGACCTCCACACAACAGACAACAATAAAATTATTCAGGTCTGTCTTTGTCTTCGACTCATGGCCTTCAGCAGACACACCCACCACTCACTCAGGCTGTCAGAGTCTAAGCTGATAATTGACAGCTGAAAGACTGAGATGACTTACATCTATGCACCGATAATTCATTCATTAGACTCAGATGCTACAGAAATTGTCCTCTATTAATATTCAATATTTCATACGAGAAATTGATTTGTTCACACGCAGTCCATCAGTCATCGTTTCAGATCTGTGGCTGGGAGCAGATTGCGGCAACCTCTGTGTACAGGAGCATAATGTATATGGGCAATCTCAATCGTTACTTTTTTCCCTCGGACGTTTCCCTTCCTTTCCACACACGTTTCTCTTCTTCACATTACAAGTTTTCCATCCTTCCCTCAATCGTTTCCCTGCCTTTCATTGGACGTTTCCCTTCCTTTCCTCAAACGTTTCTCTTCCTCACATTACAAGTGTCCCTTCCTTCTCTCAAACGCTTTCCCCCCTTCCCTTATACATTACCATGCCCAGCTATCAATATTCCGTGCATCAACTGAGATCTTTACCTCAAATCAGAAAGAAACTGTCAATTCATGACTAACAATGCAAAGGGTGAAGTCATGTATCGCCAGAGGTCTGAACTTCAGTGAAGTATAACAATTTCAAAGGCCATCTCTATCATGAAATGACGTCTGCCATGCATGATTGATCAGAAGAGGGCAGATGCCACCCTGCTCAGAATCATGGGCCTCTGATTTCCATCACAGAGGCAACTGATTGGAATCGATGGTCTCCATCCTCACACATGACACTCGCTGTCTTCCAGCTATTCTTCCGCCATTTGGTGATGACTGACCGGTAACGTATTGCCTCGTCAGCCGAGGGCCATAGAGTCGGGTTTTACTCAGGGCATAGGTAGAATAACATACTTGTATAGGATCAGCGTAAATGACAGTCAGTCGTTGGTCGATTGAATGCTTTGACTTTCTTAAATTCTTCAACGATTTGTCGTAAATGATAGATGACCTTTGCCCTGTCGCGTGTCTTCATGCATGCATATAAGGAAGGCATTCTGGAACACATCATAGGAGAACAGATCAACTGAGATCAGATAAGAGCAGATCTGATATAAGCATAATAATTAGATTTAAATGAAATGTGTCTAAATAACATTAGATCAGATGAAATTTTGCTTCAATTTGCCTATATTTAATTAGATTAGGTGGATAGCATGCCATAGATCATTGCTAGGGTGGCATATTTATGGTTGTTGGGTAAACCCATTAATGAGGATGATATATAGGACATTTTGGCGCATTTAACAAAATGATCAATTAGAATCTATTAGAGAAATAGAAATATCAAAGGAATCAAGCAGTGAGTATGGTTTCCAGGCAACGGTTGATCGAAGGAATCGAAGTTGATGGGAATAGTGGGATGAGTTCAAGATTTGAGCGAGACTTCAAAGAATTGAAAGAAGAACCGAACAACTAAACGGGCAAAATAATTCTAAAGTTCGAAAGACTATGGCATCGTTCGAATGCGCAACAAAGCGAGAGTCACATTGTCTGATTTTCCATTGACAAACTCAGACTGCAAAACGCATTGTCTTTTACGATGCGACGAATGACGAGGAGAGGAGAGAACGGAGATATAGGTCGACTGTTGAAAATGTAATACTTTATCAACTGGACATATACATATAAATGAACACTGCAAACTATGCGCAAATGCGTGCATACATGCGTACATTCATACATAATTTATATACATGCATGTATACTTACATACATGAACGCATGTGCAGGCTTACGCGGGTGACAGGGTGTGTACGTGTGTGACAGTGTGTGTACACTTGTGTGACAGGGTGTGTGTGTCAGTTCCTTACTTAACTGCAGCTGCGTGACTGGATTAGGTGCTAAAGAGTGAATTAGGCGTCGCATAATAAATCAGGTGCTACCAAAATATAGATGTCGTCTGAGTACCGCAGTGTATATATATACATGCATATAATATATATATACATATATATATATATATATAATTGCAGTTTAGAGCTGAACGGACGTAAAGCGAGATTATATATCCACCCATTCTATATATGCCTTACATCTGTATTCCTGAAAATGCCGGGTATCAAATGCATGGCCATATATACTGTGACACTAACGTAATACCTATATATGGAACCCTCCTGGGAGGAAAAGGTATCACACCTAAGTTTCTGGCCTAACGTTGCCTCAACATATTTTTTCGATAAGGTAGTGTGTCAAATTTTATTTAGAAATGTGCTATTATTTGAAAGGTGACCATAAGAAAATCTAAGTAAGAATTGCAGATATTTAAGCAATCACAGCTGTGAGATTTTTGCATAGTCACGAATGAAACTGTGAATATAGGCCTAATTATGCTAAAATGACAAGTCCTTGCAAAGTGTCAATCGTACCAAGTCACGACATTAATTAGTTTCATAGTACGCAGCAGGTAGCAGAAAAACCTACCGGTATTGAATGCAAAAGGGCAATGAGAGAACGTAGTGTTGCACGCCATATCTGCTGTATTTACACTCGTATTTAGATGTAGACATGCTATCAATGCGGAACCATGATATGTTTTTAATTAATTGGAAATGGTATCACATGTGGTTTTGCTTTAGCTAGATTCATAAAAATCTTAATATTTCTATCACTCTTCTCTAATAAAAGGACACGAACATTCGCAGGTGGCTCACCATCACACCAAACGTAGGTTAAATTGCAGTAATTTAGCGAAAACTGTTGAGACCTATTACTTACTTAATTGAAACAAAACGTTGTTCTGCAATTGTAAGTAAACAATTGTCTTGGGAATTTTAGAAGTTTCGTTTTATTCAATTACACACACCGGTCGAGGCAGAATAAACACTGGATAAACTCGGATGTGCTCGGCCTGCATGCCATTGTAAATTGAGCTACTTCAAAAAGAGATTAATGATCAGCCTAAAACTAATTAATACTAAGTTATGATGACTTTTCTTTGTTATTAATTTCCTTATTAAATAATAAGAAGCTGTTTTGACACAAGAATTATTCAGACTCGGTATTAACTCACGCTAATAGAGACACTTTAGCTTTCAACATAACTATGATTTGGGAGCAGGATATTGCAACGCTGCGTATATGAGAAGTGGTGATTATGATTAAGCAATAATAAAAGAAGACGGCAACTAATACGATGTTGATATTGGCAACGACGACAATGATGATGCCGATGGTGACTCTGATTTGTCAATATATACGAAGTAATTTGGATGAAAGAGTATCTGAACTGCTCAGGCTGCATTCGAAATTTATATTCTCAGCGACCATGCAGTGCAAGTGGTCGGCCGCTGGGAAATGGCAGCGGACTCTGGTCGAGGCAGAAAGACATCGCTAGTAAAGAACGACCCAGGGGAACCTAATCTACACCGCACACCTCGTAATTCTCTCAAATAGCAGTGTCCATTGCTGGCTCAGTTTCTTCTCTCTGTCTCTCTTCTCTCCTCTCTCTGTCTTTCTCTTTCTCTCTTCTCTCTCTCTCTCTCTCTCTCTCTCTCTCTCTCTCTCTCTCTCTCTCTCTCTCTCTCTCTCTCTCTCTCTCTTTCCTCTGTCTTCTCTGTCTCTGTCTGTATTTTTGTCTGTCTGTCTCTTTTACTCTTTCTCTCTCTTTCTCTTTCTGTCTCTCTCTATGTCTCTGTCTGTCTGTCTCTCTTTCTCTCTCTCTCTCTTTCTCTTTCTCTCTCTTTTCTTTCTCTCTCTCTCTCTCTCTCTCTCTCTGTCTCTGTCTCTGGCTCTCTCTCTCTCCTGCCTCTTGCAGTCAGTCTTCTATACGGCTGCCTATCTTGCTGTTTTCCTCTTTGTTTCTGTCGTTGTTTTTGTATTGGTAATACGGTACTTTTTTACCCCGATGGAGCCGGTACCACCTGCGATGAAGGGCGCTATATAAATGCATGAATGAATGAATTTGTATCTCATGTTGTCTCTGATGTTTTCCTTTCTGAGGTTGCTATGGCAGTCAATTGATAACTAAATCTGACACCTCGACAATTGCAACCTACTACATAGTACCTACATCCTCGTCACATTCTTTCCTTGTCCAAGAGTTCTTGCGCTTCTTCTCAGACAGGGCGTCGCAATAAGACTAAACATCCTTCCTGCGATGTTCTGTCAGGTCAAACATCTCCTTCGCAGGTTATAGACAAACAAAGCGGACTAAAATTCGCAATCTCATCTTTTCATCTTCTGCCATAGATTGGCCTATAGATCTCATCTATACTAAAGTTTTTTGACCTTTTCTGATGTCTTCGTTTATTAGTCGCAACTACAATCAACCTCTCTATCGGCAATGACTGCCTTCCCGCCTGTTTTTGCACATATCGTAGTTCACTTGGTGATCGCAAGAGTAGTGTCTCGCACGCACAGTTCACAGCTTCAATGCTGTTACCTTCCGTTCACTTTTGCTGCCTTTGACTTGACAAGCTTTAGGCCCATTAGTTCCATGATGATGATCATGATCATCATCACCACCGTCATCATCATCGTCGTCGTCATCGTCATCGTCACAGCCTTAATGCCACCATGATTGGCTTGAGATCCTATATCGAGCAACCGAATAAGCTCGTGCATCAAATGCAGCTCTATTATTATTATTATTATTATTATTTTTATTATTATTATTATTATCATTACTATTATACATATATGTTTCACATTATGCTGTTATCGCCCATGATGAGCTAAGTGAGTGTTGGCAATGTCCCGAAGAGGCAGACTGCGTTCCCACGCTGAAGAACAACTGAGATACGTGGGAACAGAAATGACGTCTCCATTGGATCGTGGGTTGCAGCACTCGTTCGACTACCCAACTCTGAGATGAACTGCAGTCCTTCACTTTATTATTATTATTATTATTATTATTATTATTATTAATTGTGATCAGAGAAAGAGAATCAGGTTATGTAATTGAAATACACGTCTGGAGAATAAGGACTGTTTTTAAGTAACGTGGTCGATAGTTTATTAACAATATAAGCACCCCAATCTGAAGCAAATCCTCTGCGGGAACAGGAAACCAATGGAGAAGTTTGTGTTGGGGCTTTGATGTATTTGTTGTGGCGTTAATCAACGAAGCCTGAACTGCTTTCAGTTGTATTTGTAGCGTACATGACATATTGAATCCATGCCAGTGTCGCCAATATTTCTAAGAACCTTTTCCTCCGTTTTCATCCGTTTTTACGGAAGTTTTCCTCAGTTACATCTCTCTCAGCACGATTCGCCTTTCATAATTAATTAATAGTAATACTATTCGCTTATTAATTCATGTTCACAAGTACGCAATAAGACTACATGTGCGTGATATTGTAAGAATACATATATAATCATGTAATAAGTCTAACAGGAGTCGCATTTAACTATAATAATATGGCAGCCTGCAAAGCGCTCACCTGTCAGGGCGGCCTTAGGATACTTCGAAGAGTACACTGTATAGCGTAGAGCCACCATATCACAAAATAAATTTGCGATTGCTTATCGTCGTTGGGATTCTGGGATAGACTATAGCACAGACTATAGAGGAAGCCAAAATATAATAGTCAGTGACGGGCAAATCAGATTTTGTAGCTAACTAATTCGAATAAGCACTGGTTCACACTTCATAATTAGAATTCCATATGTGGAAAACTAATTAAGTAGAATTGTAATTGGAACTTAGCTATCTAATTGGAATTAGTTGATAATATTGGAATACAAAACAATAGTAGGGTGAACTGTTCAGAAGCGTTGACAGTGCTCAACGCTACGCGAGAAGGAGTAGGTTTTGGTAAGAGCGAAAGAGGATGAGAGAATATACCAGATAGAATTAGGCCTATGGAGCTAAAAGAAGGGGAAAGCGCATTCCAGAGAGAGAGGCCAATCGAGGCAAAGTATCGAGACCAGAGTTGTCCATGTGTCCATTTTCATGATCCGACACAACTGACCCATCGAAAATGGACCCGACTCGTCTTCTAAAGCCAAATATCTGACCCGACCCATGACGTGAATGACCCGACCCAATCCGAAACGTCCCGACCTACCTTTGGTGATAATTTTACGGATTTTATTATGGTCAAATTATAATGTCGTAAAAACGCAGCACAGTCAAATCGCCATATATTAGAATTATATTGATTTGTGAGAACGCATCAGGGAAGATACCCTTCGTTTATTTCAATTATTTTGGCCTAGACTGAGGCCCTACTTTCTCCAAAAAAAAAAAGCAAAAGAATTTCAGATGTTATTAGGTACGTAAGAGTCTGGCCCGTGTGTACCAGCGTTGCATCCTCAGATAACTCGCACGCTAGTAATCAATCATTTGACCTTTTGTTTTTTTGTAAATTCGTATGAAATTATTCTATACGATAGCTTGAGCCGAGTTCGGTGCTAAAGGGAACATATCCGTTTCCCTTAGTTTTCGCGCTAATTCTTTGCCATACTCAATTTATTTGATTTTGGCTGATTAACATCAGAGATTTTAATGTCAGGCATGTTCGGTCCTTGCAGAGAAAGTCAAAGAATCGGGCACTTGACAGGCGCCCGATTATTTATCTTAGAAGTCAATCGCGCGTATCGTCTTCAATAATATTGACGTTGCAATAGCCTTGGGGGTCTTCTGCAGTTCTTTCCTCACTGAAGTGCTTTGAGGATCTCTTGCCAATGAACGCATGCACAGCAAAATATTGGTAGGTTGAAATGGATCCAGGTTTGGTCCGACCCAATCCGACCCTCCAGATCTCGACTAGCCTAATCTGCAGATATTTGTGACCCAATCCGACCCATGGAGAACTCGGATCGAGACTGAGCCGTAGCAGTTCGAGGAATCAAGATGTCAAAACTATTCGGCGAACGAAGTGGACGGTGGGAGGAAGCTGACTGAGGCCGAAGTATTACGCAGGGTTTGAATTGTAACATTTGAACGGGTGTGTTGAAAATTTTCAGTTCACGCCCCAGATCCGTCAAAAACTCCAGGCCCTCGATATTAATAGGCCAAACCGCTTCGAAGGCCACGGGGATAAAGGTATGCGTGATGGCAAGCTCCACGTATTTCTCAGTTTTTCGCGCTACTGATCTCTCTGCTGCTGCTGCAGACTTCTGGGACGTATCCGGGAGGTAGGACTTTGCCAGCGTGTCCCAGACCAGGCTGCTGAGTTTTGACAGCCGTAGCGTACGCACATGCGTGTTCTGTAAATTGGGGAGGGACACTCAGAAATAGAGGAGGGTGATAGATTTTGCGCTTTCGTGCGGTTTTTCGCAGTTCTTCTTCTGCTTCCCCCACTCCCAAAACGCAGCCTGAGTCACAAGATGTCACGTGTTGAATCACGATTCTAACTGTTGATCATGGTTTATCTAGTCTAGTGCATGGCTGTGAGCTAGGATTGTTGTGGATTGCGGGCAATTATTTTTTAGCTTAGGTTTAAGTTCGATACACTTGTTAAATGAGACTGTTAAGTTTATTGTGCAGCTTCAACCAAGTTAAATATACCTAACAATTTTTTGCAATTTTATCCACATTCTATTGTAGTATAGGCCTACAAATATTAGCCCGAATAAGACGGCAGGCATAACTTTTTTCTAATCAAGCTTGATAGGACCACATGTTTTAAATGAGACTGCTTCGTTTTCGGTGACCGACACATTTTTCGCCATCAATTTCTCGCCATCATTTAGGTATATCTATTTTCATCATTCCCGCTTCATTTAGGTAGGCCCTATGTTTGTTTTATCAATCCCGCTTCCATTTACGTGTATTTGATGCGGCGAAAAATTGATGGCGAACAATTTACCTGAAACCTTCGTTTTCTGTGCAATTTAGCGTTAGCTGAGTGTCAAATAGTGTCGTTAAGCTAATTACGTTTAATTTTATCAAACATTTTTATCTTTTATGAGCACAGGCCTTTGAAGCTGAAAATTGTAATGCTGACAAGAGGAAAGAGGCCGCGAAAAGTTTTACCGCGAAAAGTTTTACCGATGAGGCCCCAAAAAACTTGACGCGGGGTGGAATAGGAGAAACGCCCGTCCAACAGTTCCACCACCTCCACAGTTACAAATTGACCACTGATTACACATATTCCGTTTTGACACCACAACGTCGAGGTGCCATAAATTCTATAGATAGCAACATGAACGGAATAATGTCGCACCGAGAGAGGGAGTAGATGAGAAAATGCCCGACGATGATCAGGTGACATGATCGGACTGCAATAAATTTTTGGAAAAAATTATGATCAGTTTAAGCATAAATTATGGTTTATGCCTTGAATATTACCCTACCCTTATCATTTCTTGCTGTTGAAGACGCTATCTTGCGTCTGAGAGACCCGTGACAGTTCTGCCTAGGGACCATAGATTTCACTGGTCGGAATTTCTGTCAGCGGGTCTGATGAAATGACCTAGCTACCGTTGGTGCCTAAATGAGACCATCGTCGAAAGTTTGAAACTGTGGACCGATAGTTTCTCTTTCATTCGCTAGGAGCGACATACATGATCTGACTGTATGTGAAAATTGGAGGTTGTTTGCAGATACGAACATCGCTTGCGTCATTCGTCTGAGGTCGCTAGTCTACTAGACGTGAATGGCATGAAATAAAGTTGATTCTGCAGCCAAAGCTAAAATAATTGCTCAGGAGTAAAAAAATCGGTGGAACAAGAATTTAAATGAATTTTCTTCGCGAATATAACATTGAGTGAAACCATAAACTGACATTTTCTAAGTCTTCACTGTGTCACCAGCTTTTTTATAAGCGATGCGTCGAGTAAGAGGGTTCATTCCGAGAGATCAGATAACTCCGCCACAGATCGTGTTCTGACAGTGCCAGTCCCAAGCCTGGAGAAAGGAGGAGGGCGACACCAAATCATCTTCGTTATGGAACGGTGTCGTTGAAAAATCAATAACGAGACCAGAGAGAGAAGGAAACGAGCTGCAGTTATTAAGGTCACTGACTTTTGGATTGAAAGGTGAAGAATCAACCGAAGTAGGCCTAGTGAGACGTTAATTCAAGGTCCTGATTCAAATGATCGCTTCTGAGTGGTGATACTGACATTGGAATCGATAATTTGCGAACTTCGGATTAGGATGTCGCTCCAGAGTTGAGGACTCAGTTGAAGAACTGGAAATAATTCTAGCCGAGGACCGTCAATTATTGACTAATCGTTTGATACTATTGGCTAAATCATGTCTGCTTTCTGCCTGGACAAAAGTTTTTTCACTGTTTTCAGTACATTCGAACCGATTGTTACTCCTATAATAATTACAATTAGGTCTAATAATTAATAATTAGTAGTTAATAATCGTGAAGAAAACTTTATTCGAATCGGCTGACCGCTGACATGGATTACGCGTCAATAGGCCTATACATCCTAAATTCTTACTTAGCGCATTTAACTTATTTTGCAGCCTGATTTTGGTGCAGTATGGATTGATGCATTGTGTAGGTCTATAATTATGATTATTATAGCATGGTTTCATGGAGGTTGTCATGTGAAATTACAGTTTATACTCGATAGGTGGACGTACAATAACTTGATGAAACTTGATGGATGCATGTTCATGTATTGTTGTGCTTAATAAATCACCCCAGGAATGGGGTGATTTATTGTAACGTATTGTGGTTCGATGCAACTAGTTTCACTTAATATAAAACACATATTATTTCCAATTGCTTCGGAGTTTTATCAGATCTTCCACGAGTGTTTCAATCGTTGACATCGACATCCAATGTTACATCTGTGGCTTGAATTACCTTTGCTGCTGCAGTTCATTAAGTACCATATAGCCAAAAGTAGCACATAGAGAAAAGACTTCACTTCGGATTAAATAAATTCCATGGTTCTCATGTAATGTTTTGGCTGTCAAGTTTTAGCACTGGAGCAATGCTAATCGAATATCACGTGTTTGAGCTTATAAGTGCTATGCACATCCAGTATAGGATAACCATCTCCTATGAGACATTGCACGGGTTCGTGGGACAGGTTGACACCAGCCCATTATTAGAAAAACAGTATGAAGTTCTTATGGAGTTCATGACAGGTCCAGCCTTGTCCTTCCGGACCCCGAGGGCCGAGGGAGCGATGAACCAGCTGGACCAAGTACCCTCTCAAAGACCCTCAATCTTCAACTGATGTCCAGCGACGTATCATACGCCACATGGAGCTACTTCCACAGCCTCTTCATCCAGTGCACAATGCAGAGCCCACACATTCTTTACAAAACCCTACTAGATGATCTAGATAAGATGATCAGATGAAATGTGATCTGATTGTATAAAATCAGATTAGATGACACTTGATCTAATCAGATTAGATGACACTTGATCTAATCAGAATAGATTAGGTCATCAGGTGGAATCGATCAGAGACAAGCTCCATACGATTAAGAACAGATCACCTTTCATCAATTAAAAGACATTTATCAGTTAGTCGATCGATTCGCTGTCGGTGCGTGGTCGATGTAAAAGAAAAGCCAAAAATAAAAATGTCAGGGTTGTTGAACCAGATTCTGTCTGAACCTCCTTTTGGGTCACTCTGTTTATCATTCTAGGAACCTCTGACTCACGACAGATCATTATCCACGGCAGCATCAGCATCAGCAGCAGCAACCGACAGAGCAGGAGATGCTGCGCCGCCAAGAAACCGCCTTGATCTATTGCGAAACGCCAACAGGGAATACAATCACGGTGAGACCGTCCATCCATCCATCCATCCATCCATCCATCCATCCATCCATCCATCCATCCATCCATCCATCCATCCATTCATCCATCTATCCATCATATATTCATGCTCAATAAATTACCCCATCCATCCATTCATCCATCCATCTATCCGTCCGTCCATCCAACACCCGCCCAACAATCCAGTCATACATCCATCCATCCATCCATCCATTCATTCACTCGTCCATCAATCCATCCATTCATCCATCCATCCACCCGTTGTTCCCCATAAGATCCCACTCTTTTTCTCCCTCCATCTATCTGTCTCTCAATCCTTCAAGCCATACGTGTTCCATCCAAGTATCAGCAGAGAGCAATATTAATCTAACGCCATATATACATGCATGTGTGAAGATGGTGGACAAAATTACTAACAGGCTTTTAGACGTGACTTTCGACCGTTGGCATTGATGGGGTATTGATGAGAGAAGACACTGCTGATGCTGCTGCTGCAGCCGCAGGCCATTGCATCCTAAGAAGGCAGGCCACACACGAAATCCAATTTCAGGGTGTCGTCCTAAATCTACTAGGTGGGGATGGTTCGTATATTAACCTTATGATGAAGGCCTCTGACGAAATGCCTGATCACTCAACTATAGGCATTGAATATACGACCCTGGCAGTGTGTCGACTTACACACACAGTCACACAAACACACACTCCTTCACACTTCCAAACATACTCACGTCACGTTCACGCGTGCTTCCTCGCTCGCTCCTTCACTCATTCACTCACTCACCCACCCACCCACCCACCCACCCACCCACTTACTCATTCACTCACTCACTCACCCATCCACTCACTCACTCACTCACCCACCCACCCACCCACTTACTCATTCACTCACAGCTGACCAGTGTTGTCCTGCTCGCAGCGTTCTTTTCACAAAATCTGGGCTGAAGAGTAGACATAAACAGGAGTCAGAATACAACATGAAAAAAACGAAGAATGCTCGGTAGTAGACATGGACGAACAGACTGTTGGAGACAGATGTATATATATAGGCAAGAGGCGGGAGGGTGGCGGAAGGATCGACAGACATCGTCGGTCTGCATGTATGGCGAGTGAACGCATGAGTCTCCCTTGCGGTCACTGGACAGGGCACTGAGAGACCACTAGGCACGCAACCCAATCAGCAAAGTACGTCCGAATATGCAATTACTATATCAGGACATATCTATGTATATATATATACACGGAGTATGCATACCGATATACCTATAATTATATATGATGTAATTTGTATAATACAACCACAGAGCATGCAGACGCATCTATATAAAATATATTACATACATACATTATATGTATGCATAATTATATAATATATATATATATATATAATATATATATATTGTTTCCTATTACCGTAAAAGTTGAAGACCCTTAATGCTTGAGTGGTCCTGATTTATAGTTCAAAAATATTAAGCGAATATATGCATATACACGAAGTATAGGCTATCCAGGAATAGGACTATACAAGGACCTTAATGGGACCTAACATGAATTTTAGCATCAAGGGTTGGATCTATAACACACACACGCACACGCACAAACAAATATATATATATTATATACATACATATACATACAAATATATATACATATATATATAAGTTTATTAGGTATTTTATCGTTGCAATCAAACGTGCAGAAAATCCAGGAGGACAACTGGGCTGTAAATCTGCTGCAAAAGCCTCAAAGCAACCGGCCACGTGATCGTCACCTCCATGAATATTTATATACATATATATATATATCTGTTAATTATGCTACATTAATTAATAAAAAGAATTCTTTAAAACGCGTTCATTCTGTTAATGCATTATACGAGAACTCGGTGTCATATATGACACATTCAATGCACAATTGCACATACAGCAAATTTCGTGCAGTCTCTTAGTCTGAGATGTTTACTTGTAATAAAGCATTATTAGAGTATGTCGCAAATCTGCATGAGCCTCCATATAGGGCATGTATATGTAGGCCTTACCAAAAGCGTTAAATACAGACTATAATATCTGTAGCAAGAATTATATTACTGCATCGTTAAAGAAATAATATTTCTTTCAGAATCAGAATCTAATCAGAATCGTTAAAGAAATAATATTTCTGTAACGACGCAGTTATATAATTCTTCTTCAATAGTATAATTTCCTCGCATAAAGCCCTCTTTTCTGAAACCGACTTACGATTGTGATTTTCTCTAAAGCTATGTTTAGACGTATACGTTGTCAATGGGCCTAACTCTTATAGGAACAAAGGTTGAAGAATTCTTTGTAAGAGACATACAATCAAGCAGACAGAGAAAGCTAAACGGTTGAAAAATATTGAATTTGTCATAATTTTCCGATTTTGCGGCAAATTAATCGTAGTCATAGCCCATGATCGTATAGGCCAGGGGTGTAACAAGCGGGGGTAGGGTATAGACCTACCGTAGAGAGCCTCAATTCCCAAATTATTCCGGTCCTAAAACGCTATTGACAGGATTGTTTCAATATTCAGTGAATAAAGGAAACACCTGCATGAAAAATGTTGCTATATTCTGGCATCAATTCAGTGCCTAAAATATCAAACATTAGGGTATGATTATTAAAACTGCAATAGCGTGAACTAGAGTTGTAGCAATTAATAGGCTCGTATAGTTGGATCTCTGGTCGCGTGGATCGAGTGGCATCGCTACGATTGGTGCTCTTCTCTGAGTGTCTCGCGCGGTCGACAGGTTTAGCCGACATTTACTTTGAAAAGTAATGGAACCTGGAATTTATCGCATACGACGGAGATTTTTCCACCATTTCTCTTCGTTTCCGTTTGCTGTAATTATTGGCTAATTTCAATAGACTTGTCAAAAATTGGCAATGACTGCATGGAAAGACACTTTTAAACGTAATCTATGTGAATTTCTCATAACCTCTGTTCTTAAAATCCATGCGTGCACGTATTGATGGGGATTCGACATGTTTGGTGTCAGGCAAGCTGAAAGTGAGTGACAGAGACCCCAATGATGAAACACATGGATGTAGACAGCAGTTACAGGGCTTCAAACTACCGTAAAATATACACGCGAGAAATTGATAGGCCCTGTTTCAATTTGTTCGTGTCCACCCCAGCATTCCGAGAGGGCCTACCCCTTTCAAAACCCCACTCCATATGTGCCGGATCTCAGATCAGACGGGATCCGACCGAATTTAACAACCTATTATTGCTACCGTTAATGACAGCGTTGCGATTACTATTTAACGCCGTCTTTCTAACCAGAGCGCAGGTATATGTGGATGGCGATATATATTAACAATTGATTAGGGCCTACATACATACGCTCAGTTTGGAAATGACGTCGTCTTTCTAGCCAGAACGCCGGTAGATGATGCATGTTAACAATTGATTACATTACGCTCAGTTTGGAAATAGGTTGTGCTGCGCATATGTAATTATAATACGAAATGTAACTTAATTCTAATTAACATCATATTGAGTATTTTCTCATTTTAAAGTAACTTTTCTGAGAATGGCCGAAATTAAAAATTTTTTGTCGTTAGTAAGATTTGACATTAAAAACCTTTTCTAAATGCCAAATGACGCTATATATATATATATATAGCGTATATAGCCTACGTGAAAGACCTCTGGATTAATAATTATTAACGCAATCGCTTCTCGAACTTTTGGCTAAAATCACAGTGGCTTTTCTATCAGCTTAATTAATACCTGATAATGTCCTATCTAAGGATATGAGGCATTGATATGTATCATCCTCGTCTCATAACCAGATGTGTTCGTATGATGTATTACGCTTGTACAACGTTATAGCCACCCCCCCTCCCACGGGAGAAATTACAAGCAAAAAATGACCCATTGAAATCCGGGTACCAAATTCCCTCCCTGGTGTAGAATACCTAGCGTGGGTTATATTTGATGAAATGTTTGCTCGACGGCTAAACGCTAGAAATTAGAAATTTTAAATAAAAAACCTCGCATGAGCTGTCGTTTGGTTATTACCCGTTGATTTTACCGCTTGTATTTTGGAAAGGTTATCACTAAGAGAGCCCAGTATTCAAAATTATTTAAGTATTATCTGAGCTTGATGAAGCAAAGAAGAAGTATGTCTGTTCGTATATTAATAGGGGCCTATGCATACAGAAAGGCGGAAGGTGTTTGGATTTAAAGAGCCAGGCAGATGCTTACATACTTTTTTATCTTGTGTTTCACTCTGATTGCCGCAGACCAACCTCACGCCGACAGACTTCTGCTTATGTCCTGTCACCATGCCATGTCACCATGCTGCTATGTCACTGTGATGCTACTTGTATGTCGTAATATCACCATGATACTATGTCACCATGATGCTATGTCAACATGATGCTATGTCACCATGATGCAATGTCATCATGAAACCCCGTCACCATGATGCTATCTCACCATAATGCTATGTCACTATGATGCTATGTCACCATGATACTATGTCACCATGATACTATGTCACCATGATGCTATGTCACCATGATGCTATGTCACCATTGTCGCGGGTTCCTCTCTCGCCAACTCCTTCTTCTAGATGACGAGAGTACCGCCGGTTCTTTCCTCTATCACCAAGCTCAGCAACACGACACACCTGATGGTTTTAATATGTATATTTAATGATAAATATATATATACACCACTCATCCTATCTACACTTACTGGAATTACTAGTGTCCTTTTAGAAATGTTTCCCTGGTTTGCGTTGGAGACGGGATTCCCAACTACGTTGATTACCCTTATCGTCAGAACGACCTAACGTCTCCCCCAGTTCCGAAGCAAGTCCATGTTCTTTCCCTTGCTACACTATAAGAACCCTTGTAGAGGCGATTTCCTTCGCCATCCCAAACGCAAAACTCGTATCTCTATTGGACGACAAATCACCTGCTGAAACTATTCCTAAATCGCGTTGGTTGGATCCTGATGTCCCTAGCATAACGTCAATCACTAGGGGTCTACAGTTAACGTTTGACTAGCGGCTGCCATGGCTGGGCCTTGCCAGTGTTATAGACGGGCAACAGGTCCCAGGGTTCGAATTTCATTATCATCGTTATACCGCCTAGTGGTTGCGCCATTCGTATCGGAATTGCCCCCTATTTATGATCCTTTTCAAATAGCCGGTCCAGACCAAATCTTCAACTGATTCATGAATTTCTTGTCTGTGGGTCGTAGAGATGGAAGTGGCAGTCGGCTCTGACATCTGCCTCGCGGTGTCGGGTTACGTTGTTTGCTACCCCGATGATCTTTGCATAATTTTCGCCGTCTGTATTGAGGCCATCTGCTTCAGAGGAAGCCCATTGATGTCACTCCTCTTAGGTTTCAGCTAGACAACTTCAACCATAGACCTTCTACGCCTCTGCTGTCGGTCTATGACTTTTATATAGCGCCATCCTCCAGAGTGCCGCGCGTGGCAACCATGATGCTATATCACCAAAAAGCATTTCGCTATGTTGCTATGTCACCATGATACTATGTCACCATGATGCTATGTCACCATGATACTATGTCACCATGATGCTAAGTCACCATGATGCTATGTCACCATGATACTATGTCACTATGATGCTATGTCACCATGATGCTATGTCACCATGATGTCATGTCACCATGATGCTAAGTCACCATGATGCTATGTCACCATGATACTAGGTCACTATGATACTATGTCACCATGATGCTATGTCACCATGATACTAGGTCACTATGATACTATGTCACCTGGATGCTATGTCACCATGATGCTATGTCGATATGATGCCATGTTATCACAATGCTATGTCACTATGATGCCATGTCACCATGATGCTATGTCACCATGATGCCATGTCAGCATGATGCTATGTCACTATGATGCTATGTCAGCATGATGCTATGTCACCATGATGCTCTGTCACCATGATGCCATGTCAACATGATGCTCTGTCACCATGATGCTATGTCAACATGATAATATGTCACCATGATGCTATGTCACCATGATGCTATGTCACCATGATGCTATGTCACCATGATGCTATGTCACCATGATGCTATGTCACCATGATGTCATGTCACCATGATGCTAAGTCACCATGATGGTATGTCACCATGATACTAGGTCACTATGATACTATGTCACCATGATGCTATGTCACCATGATACTAGGTCACTATGATACTATGTCACCTGGATGCTATGTCACCATGATGCTATGTCGATATGATGCCATGTTATCACAATGCTATGTCACTATGATGCCATGTCACCATGATGCTATGTCACCATGATGCCATGTCACCATGATGCTATGTCAGCATGATGCTATGTCACTATGATGCTATGTCAGCATGATGCTATGTCACTATGATGCTACGTCACCATGATGCTATGTCACCAAGATGCTATGTCATCATGAAACTCCGTCACCATGATACTATGTCACCATGCTGCCATGTCACCATGATTCTATGTCACCATGATTCTATGTCACCATGATGCTATATCACCATGATGCTATGTCACCATGATGCTATGTCACTATGACACTACGTCACCATGATTCTTTGTCACCATGATGCTATATCACCATGATGCTATGTCACCATGATGCTATGTCACTATGACACTACGTCACCACGATTCTTTGTCACCATGATGCTTTGTCACCAGGATGCTTTGTCACCATGATGCTCTTTCACCATGATGCCATGTCAACATGATAATATGTCACCATGATGCTTTGTCACCATGATGCTTTGTCACCATGATGCTCTGTCACCATGATGCTCTGTCACCATGATGCTATGTCAACATGATAATATGTCACCATGATGCTTTGTCACCATGATGCTTTGTCACCATGATGCTCTGTCACCATGATGCTCTGTCACCATGATGCTATGTCAACATGATAATATGTCACCATGATGCTATGTCACCATGATGCTATGTCACCATGATGCTATGTCACCATGATGCTATGTCACCATGATGCTATGTCACCATGATGCTATGTCACCATGATGCTATGTCACCATGATGCTATGTCACCATGATCTATGTCACCATGATACTATGTCACCATGATACTATGTCACCATGATACTATGTCACCATGATGCCATGTCACAGGCCGCGACGGTTGTTGCTCGATCGTTGTCGTTATTTCACCGTCTGCTGTTGCTTATTTTGCGTACTTGATTTGTTCCTCGTTTCTGTTGCTGATTTTTTTACGGCTGACGGTTTTTCATAAGCATGTCCTCTTGACTAACGTGACTGGGTCGGACGATCCCAGGGAAGAGTGCATCTACCCGCCCCGGACATATGTGCGGTCGAGCTTGGAATCTATGGATCGTGGTGTAGACTGTCTATACAGCGGGGTTTACTTTCGCTAGTGTTTCATCTCCGAATGACGCAATTTTAACTAAGGCGCCTGATTTGCATATTAAAAAATTAGCGGCTGAGTGGCGAAACTGACGTATATTGACTTAATATGTTGAATGCAAATGGAGATTGTTAATAGGCCTATTATCGAATTTCGCTGAATTGTAAATTTTGGAACTAAAAATGTGTAAGTATCTTAATCTAGATATCTACTCGCCTCTCAGTAGATATCTTGAAGGGGCGCTTTATCAGGTATTTTTGATAGATTTTTGGATTGATTGATTAAATAATTGGGTGTTGAAAATAGTCAGGCCGTTCTTGAGCCTTTCTTGGGACTAAAATAATATTTTCTCGCTTTATATATTATTAAGGGCCCCTTCTGATGCTGTGTTGCTTGTAGGCCTATAATTATTATGGCTCACAGAGACTGAATTATCTGCAGCAATGGAAATCGCGACACATTATGAAGACGCCTGGTTTTGCTAAATTTAATTCGCCGTCATCTTCCGGCGCTAAATGAAAACGTGACGACGACGAAGACGTCAGCAAGAAGGAGGGAAGGCAGTGGAAGAAGGTGGAATGAAAGGGAGGTGGAAAGGGAAGGGGAAGGAGTTGTATCCCTATAGAAATCGCCCCATAAAATCGTCACGATTGGATCATTGAGGGCATTTGACGTGCGCTATTTACGAGAGACGCCACACGATACAACATACGTCGGTCTCACCACTCAGCCGCTAATCAACACCAATATACTCTCCCACAGATATATATATATATATATATATACGAAGAATATATTGCGTAGGCTTAGATATATAAATATATATATAAATTATATATATAAATGTAAGTATATATATAACCTAATGTATATACATGCAAGGACAATTATCGCTGAAGTAGCATACACGCAGTACTCATCGGTATTTCTTCAGTCGTTGCTTTCTTAGGGACTCACTATTTATATATATAGGCCTAATAAGCTATAATTTCATGGACATAATGCAGGCTTTAGCTTTTTAAATAATCCAGCCCAAGAATCGAAAGCCAAAAACTCGGTGGTCGTTGAAGCTCAAACAGGGCATGCGGACACACATCAACATGCCAATATGAACACAGCCAGAGTCGAAGCACACGCGCGAGCACAACAACCACAATCACTCACCATTGCTGAAGACCAAATTAAACGCTAAAAGCATGGACAATAAAATTATATCGTGCAACGCGTTAACTGGAAAATTGAAATGGACCCGATAACAAAGCCACCATTGTTATGTGCGATATACTGGCAGCTCACGATGCTATAAATTCTACGTGAAATCCTGGTTATGTCGTGTGATTATGACATTGTAAACTTTAGGCCTACATGTAGGCCTATGCACGTTTGCCAATCTCCGACATAGGAAATTTGGATTAGACCCCATCTGTGATTCCACCTAAGATATCCAAATCAATCGGTTATTGAATCTGTGGTAGTCTACAGAATGGGCCCAAAAAGTAACTCCTATGGTTTTTTGCTAATATTTCGGCCAAAAGTATATATGAAATGTTAAATGAAATTTTACAGACTCAAGATAAATTCATATGTGCATATAACCTGAAAAAATTGACCAAAGTATTTCAGACAGAACAAAAGTTATATATCGCTTTTAATGATTGCCACCACCGATTTTTGATGGTCAAAAACATTTAGAGTCGCAATAAGTTATAAACAGCGAATTTATAAAGTCACATTTTAAGTAGTTTCAATAAAACACACTTCATAATTATTTTTAACGAGAAAAGAAACTGGAAATGATCGCATATGGGTGTCATTTTGACGTCATCAAGCAAGCAGTCGATTAAATTAGTAAATAAAAATGTTTTACGATTAATCATTTTATGATAGCATTTGTAACAAAATAAACATGAACAAGGTGTCCATGACAGATACGATGCGTACACAGACACTTCATGAAACATGAGCATGACCTTGAAGCGAAAGTTCTAATCAAAGTTCGCTCTGAAGTCACTGGAGCTGAGCATGCACTTATAAAAATATGCGGACGCGTTTGATGATAAATGGCTTGCTGTGGAATGTCGTAAGGGCAGCGGAAGGCAGAAATCTATCCGCACCCGAATAAACATCGAGCATGTTGACGAGCTTTTTGCTCACGGAATAGCAACATAAGAAAATCATCTCGAGGAATTTTAGCAGAGTTGAACATCAGTCGCACGCGCGTCTGTTACAAGAATTGCCAAAGAAGATCTGAACCTCATCGCTTTTCGTCGTGTCCCTGGGCAAATTATCCCCGATGCAATGGCCAGGTCATTAAAACTTGTCAAATAGGCTCAGAATATGTGTGGCTACAGGTGGTAGATACATTGAACACATTTTGTGAAACAATATGATGTTTGTTCTATAACAATTACTTGAGATGTGACCTCATAAAATCGTTTTTTGTAACTTTCTGCTGCGTTAAATTTTTTGACTATCAAAAATTAGTGGTTGCACTCACTGAAAGTGATATAACTTCTGTTCTGTGTGAAATATTTTAGTCAAATTTTGCGCTTATATACAAATAGGAATTGGTTTTCCACCTTCAAAATTTCATTTAGTTATTTCTTCTTTTGGCCGAAATAATAGCAATGAACCTTAAGGTGTTACTTTTTAATGGTCCACCCTGTATAGTCCATTTTATAACAATGACCACAGTATCGTAGTAATAAGGTGCAAGGTAAAGATCGCTGATGCTTCAGCATCTTATTGTTTAAGAAAACATGAACTACGTCGAAGAATATTATTTTATTTATACACTTAACACTAGGTCTATAGACCTACAACTACGGGGTGCTTGGCACTGCCTGCGACCAAGATGTCCGTAACAGGCTTACATATAATATTGTTCTATCAGACAGATTAGTTCATCAGACGCAGAAGTTGCCTGATGGTTCCGGACTTCCGGTTTCTTAAGACTTCGTATGTTTGAGGTAGGGTCATTGTGGTGACATCAATCGTCAATCACGGAACTGCCTAATATCGACCAGTATAGGCCGGCTACTGACCACTGACCAGCGGTGCTGTAATCGCACTGTAGTCGAGAACATAACACCAGTACTTGACACCAGAGAGTACTTGTAATTGTACTTAAGACCTAGGTACTGGAGATGGTAATTTATACTTGAGACCAAAGAACTTGGAGCATCGACGCCATTGACGAATACCAATCCTGCACAGACCTCCAGACGTGACGGATATTCTACCATCTACAAGGGAGAGTCGGTCGATGGGTGGAACTGTGTGCTTTGAATTTTGCACTCGTCTGTGATTACTCTTCGTCTTCAATGCTACACCCTATCCAGCTGCTAATTTTGATGAAGCTCTATTGGCTGACCGTACATGTGTGAGCTAACCAGTCATCTGATCATTACATACAGTTTAACTTTTAATTCTTAGAGAACGCTAATATTATTTCGGAATTCTACCGTTAATAGTTTAGTCTATCGCTCTCTAAACTCTAAAGGATATTACCAGTTATATCGGGTTTCTTGAAATGGTTCAGTTACAAACATGTCAAATTGTCCATATATATTTATATGCAATTATATATATATAAAAACATACGTACAAACGTACATAATGGTATAGGGCCTATAGTGTTTGTAGCTTGCATGTAGTTTAACATTGATAATGGTTATTCATTAAGCAGATTAGAGTTATCTCATGCTAGTAAGTATACGATCGTCGTTAACGGAAACTTCCACAGAAGCTTCGGGTTTCATCGATAGACAAAAAACTATTTGTCCATTGATCCAAAATAGAAAAGACATCGGCGTCATTTTAATTCGGCGACAAAAAAATGATACTGAAAGATTTATGAAGATGTTGACAGCAGAGAACTGGAGCACACGGTCGACGTAAGCTTAGATGCTTATAAGCATATTATGCGGAGTAACGCCCAGTAGGCATCACACGGAAAAGGCCGATAATAATATATACACATTATATACATCATACGGATTCATACCCAGGTAGACACGCATGCGCACACACACGACTCTTGCTGATGCATCGTGTGGTCATGTAGCGCCCTAACAACATGCATGTGCGCAATGACGAACGATAAGAACGAGCGATACAATAGCAGAGACCAGCAATCATACGCATCATGTGACATGCTGCATAGATGCAATGGCTATATATGGCTAATTCATGCTGTCGAAACTCTGTCAATGACCACAGTATGAAAAACATCATCTCTACCGCGTTGTTACAGCGGAGCGACGCGCGTCTGCTAGGCTTCCGTCAGTAGGCCTATATATGTATGTCAGTCCATTATCAGACTTAGGAGTATCTTCCAATCGCTTGTTCTAGTCTTTAAGAAATATTGATTAAGATTCATTATAACATCGTAGTTCTTATATGCTATTCACACTTAGACCTAACTGTCTGCCTATACAGACTTTGTTTTAGGCCTATAAGCCTACTGAGCGTCTGTGAATAACCGATTCCTAGGACTCGGTTTTCTTCCGTCGTTGTAGAAAGCTGGAGTCTACCAGTGCCACTTGGTTAAGCAATCGTTCAACTAAACTCAGAGTGCAGTGGCTAATAGGACAACTGGTGGCTTTCGATGGCTGCTGGGACTGAGTCTGGTGCACTGATCGACTGTTGAACCTACGAGTTGAACCCATTTGTTGGTGTAGCCAGTGCAGGCTGCAATCGATTTTCTTGCCTTGGCTTTCCTTGACTTATGCGGCGCAGGTGTGTGGCTTTGGTTCACCGGGGGAGGATGTAGACGGTCATTCGCCTCATCCGATACTTGATGGTCTCGTCAACCTTCATGTCCGTCATGCAGGAAACGTAATCTCCATCCCAATGCTCTGTGTGCCAACCGGAAAGTCATTGTAGGAGCTTAAGCGGTACCTGACTTAGCCAATCAGACATTCTACAGGGCTTGCTTGGTTCACACACAGGCCTACACAGCAGTCTACTTACAGTGGACACAGTGGAACAATGAAACAGTATAAGCTACTTCAGTTGTGCGGAATATCTCCGAAATGCGTTAGAAATTTATAGAAATTTTAGGGATGAACCGAGCTGGACTTTCTTGCCGGGTACCGAGTAGACCCATTACGAGTTCAATTTCGCCAAGTCCGAGTCCGAGTTTCGAATATTTAAAAGTTTTTAGTTTGGCAGATGCCCAGTGCAATGGCTACCTGCTGCTAGGGCACAGACTCCATTTTCTATTGTTAAGGGGGGCGCGCGGCCATCATTCTAGGTTTGTACAAGCCTGTTGGGCTACAGCCTAGGGTTACTTCACTCAATAGGAGTGCTGCACTGGCTTCCACTCCAGTCAGCTAGGCCTCCACTGGCTATAGGCTAGGGGCAGAATGGCATGAAACAAAAGAAATTAGATTTGGCCAGCCCACAAAGTCCATGGGTCATGACTTCGATACAAAGTAGAGGTCACAGAAGACATTGGATAATGTCATAGGCAGTCACGTGACAGGACAAAGGGCAGACTGTTCCAGAACCGGCCATACCACCACTACTGCGGATGTCTACCAGGGTCTTACATCTGACCTTGAGTTCAACCAGGATTTCAAGCAGCTAGGCATTGCCGGCTTAGAGCAGCTGTAGGATCCGGATGGTTATTTAACCCCACTTCTGAACGCAGAGATCCAGCAAAAGCGTCGTGCTCCACAATCTGCGCCGTCGCAACGCATATCAATCAGCCGCATCAAGTGAACATGTTTAAACAGAGAAGGATATACTATAGGCTATAATTTTTTATCAAGAATTTTTAGACAGTTAAGCCTGTCTACTGCAGCTACTTAAGTATAGTAACTTCATGCTGAAATTGCATGAACATACGTACACACAAAATTAAGAGGATTATAATAATAATAATAGTAATGATAATAATAATAATAATAATAATAATAACAATAATAACTATTATTAATAACCTCAAAACTCAGAAATACGCCGAGCTAGCCACCAGGTACGTCTTCACACCGGTGGCATTCGAAACCTTTGGCCCCATCAATTCCGAAGGCCAAAGCTTCCTTTCAGAACTGGGACACAGACTGAGCGCCGTCACTAGGGAGCAGAAGGAGACGACTTTCCTTTACCAGCGCATCTCGATGACTATTCAACGCTATAACGCAGTTGGTTTCAAGGGAACTTTCGCTGCTCAGGAGTCCAACGAGCAGGGCTACTCCAGACGACATCACCATTAATTTACATTGAAGACCTTGATGAAATATTATGATAATAATAATATTTTTTATAATAATAGCAATAACGCCGAATAATAATAATAATAATAATAATAATAATAATAATAATAATAATAATAATAATAATAATAATAATGATGATGATGATGATGATGATGATGATGACGATGACGATGATGATGATAATATTAAAAATAATAATAACAACAATTATAGTAATAGTAATAATAATAATTGCTATTATTATTACTATAATTATTTGTATTGTTATTACTATAATTATTTTTATTGTTATTACTCATTTTCGTTTCGTAAAACTGTAATTTAAACGGAACATTGTTGTAGCGCCGAGGGATTAATTCAAAACAATCGGATCCATCATGACTTTGTTGTCAAGAACTCCGCTAGCTGACACCCATCGTCAAATTCGGGCAAAGTCGATAACTTGTTACGATTTATACGTATTATAAGGTTTGCCATTATTACCATACACACATATATATAATTAAGTTTATGTTTATTAGCACATGATAATATATTATTGTCATAATAATAATAATAATAATAATAATAATAATAATAATAATAATAATATGTATATTATTTATATACATGCTACTAATAGGAAATTGTATGGTTTGATAAGTAGGACGCCACATGGTAGTGGACAGACCCGTGCGGGCATCCTTTGACCTCAGTTGACCGATCCTTCGATGCGTGTAAGGTCACATGAAAGGACTTAAGTGCGTCTCTGTTTCTCAAATATTCTTCATCTTCCACGAGTGACGTACCTTCCTCTTCTTCTTCTGTTCTATCCAGCTCTCCAACTTCGCGCGTCCTCACGATTCTGTCTGTGCGTCTGTCTGTCTGTCTGTCTGTCTGTCTGTCTGTCTACCTTCCTGGTTCACTGGCCTTCTGTTGGCTTGTATGAGTTGTCCTGCATGATGGTGGTTCGTGTGGACGACGTCGACAGAGGATTATTTCTTGAGCGCTTGCGTTTAATGCGCTTATCGATTTTTCTTCGGCCGACGAACGTCTTACCCTTCCCTCCCACAACCTCTCATACAAACCTACCTCTGCATTCGTCTGTCCGTCCGTCTGTTCGTCCGTTCGTGTACTCTGTCTTGTTCCATGGACACTGTATACATGGCCACCATTGGTAAGAAAGAGAAAACCACCGTTACGCTTTTTCAGTCTTTTTTCTTTCTCTTCCACCTCTTTCTTCCCTCTCTTCTTCTCCTTTCTCTTCTTCATTTTCCTGCTGCTCCTTCCCCTCCTGCTCCTCATCCTCGTTGTCCAGTGCACCGCTATCCGTCGCCTATTCGGGCACCTGCGGCGTACTTGCCAGAGAAGGATTGTCCGTGGCTTTGGCTGCGCTGCAGGCCTGCGCCAGTCAGCACCAAATATAGACGCAAGCCTACATCTTAGGTCTTCCAATTGCTGATATTAAGATGTGATTAATTCTTTTAGTGATTTTTCTACAGCAAAACGCGCATCCATGATGTAATCGTAACATATATTCTGACTCGCTCACTCACTCACTCATTCAATCAATCAATCAATAAATCATCACTCGTTCACTCGCTCACTCGCTTACTCGTTCACTCGCTCACTCGCTCACTTGTTCACTCGCTCACTCACTCATTCCGCTCACTCGCTCACTCGAGCTCTCTCAATGAACATGTCATTGTGGTGCGAAACAAACGACAATAGCTGTCAATGACGTCATAGCCACCGGCGTTACATGCTAATAGCTACCTTTGATATGACGTGTCATGTACATGCAAGCGTGTAAGGCCCATATATAATAGATATTATTAGACACGCATATAATGGCCAGGAAACCAACCGAATGCACCAACCACGAAAGCATAGATTTTATATATATATATATATATATATATATAATATCTATGCTTTCGTGGTTGGTGCATTCGGTTGGTATATACATGTACGACACCATGCATATACATATATAAAACACTCATATTATAGTCATGACGCTGAGCGTGTGCGCGACAGTGATTCGAAGCAAAGCAACGTGTTACATGTGGGGCTAGGCCCCATACATCGTGGGACAATAATTAGGCATCGTAAGATCCTTTTGGTTCTGAGGCTGATAGACTCTTCCTTCTTCCTACCTCTCACCTCGCCCTCTCATATACACATGGCATCACATACGTTCTTGTTTGGTCTTTGCCTCCTCCTCCTCCTCCCCTCCTCCTCCTCCTCCTCCTCCTCCTCCTCCTTCTATCTGTCTCGGTCTCTTTCTGTGTCTTTATATCGATTACTCGTGTGCACTTGTCGTCTCTGTCCTTCACGCTGCTACTGTATGACATCCCTCCGCATGTTCTTTGCCTCTCTTACCTTCGTTTTGCGTCCCTTTCAGAATAGTTGCATTTCAGCCCTCAGCCTCTACCGCTGCTTCTCCCTCTGTCTATGCCTTTGTCTCTCTTTTCCTCTGCTTTTACCAGTGTTTGTTCCTTAACACGTGTCTTCGTCCATCTTACCTCGTCGTCGCGGCAATTTATCATGTTTGTAGATGTCACTAACGTATTTATGTCGCATTTTGAAAGGATTAATGAGTTTAATGTTGAACTTTCAAAGTTTGGTTCCTGGTTTAAAGCTGATAAACTATGGTTGCATCTAAAAAGCAAATAATACTGTCTATCTCAAAGAGGAACTTACAGTTGCTGTACTCGTGGATCATTCCGGCTATCAAGCGAACTTAATAAGAATAGCGAAACACGGTAATCAATTTTTCTGCCATTTAGAACCTATCGTCACTGCAATGTACCAGCGTCTTCATTGAAAGGTATTTGAACGTGTTGTCAGTGGTTTTTCTGCTGCTGTCTAAACAACCATTTTGTGCAAGACCTAATTAGGCCTACGTCCCTTAATTTCAATAATAGGCCGAATTTTCCGAATTTTTTATTATAAAAGGTGACATACGGCCTGCTTTTGTGGCCGCTTTAATTCGTTATTATATACACGTATAGGCCTATACTCGTGTTTAAATATATATATATATAATATATATATATATATTTATATATATATATATATATAGAGAGAGAGAGAGAGAGAGAGGAGAGGGTCGCATGTCTAAATCCAAAACTGGAAAAACCCAGTCAACTTCTCATGAGGTAGGCCTACGAGACCATAAGTCGCTCAACTACCTTGAACATGAATGACAGACTGAAAATCGGTCTGTAATATATCAGTTCACCTGCTTCTAGCAACGTTGTCTGCAGCACTAGTAGCCTATAATAATTAATTGCATGACGCTGCGTGACCCGCAGACTATCCTCATTGACGACGTGTTCATATAAATCACAGGCCTAGGCCTACGTGTGCAATAAGGACTAACAATGGTGTACAGGCATCACAACGGTTTCATTCCCTTGGCCTCTGCACATTGGTCCATGCAATGCATATACTGTATAATATGTTATGCTAGGAGCATCTCCGTCCTAGGAAGGTTGGAAATCATGACCTTCACTTCCGCGTCCTCCTCCTCCTCATTCTCCACTTGTGTTTACTCCTCCTCCACCTCCTCCTCCTCCTACTCCTCTTCCTCCACCTCCCACACCGCACGCTCCTCTCTCAACTCTTGCTTCCTCTTTTTTCCACCTCTACTTTCTCTTTCTTTTCCACCTTATCCTCAGTTGCCACCTTCTTTTCCGCCTCCTACTTTTCCTCCTCCACTTCCTAGTAATGATTCTCCACGCACCTACTCCTCTTCCTCCATCTCCTCCTCTTCCTCCGCTTCCTTAACTTCTTCATTGTGACCCCCAGCGAATGTGGCTGGTACTGAAAAGCAGACTGCCACCAGTATGCAATTTCCAAAGATGATGGGGATGTAGCGCTGTTTGAAAAAAGAACCCCTTCGTCGCATAGCGCGGCGTTGTGGCCCTCTAGGGTAGGTTGTCTTACTCAGCTTCATAGCTGTATCGCCAAGACGTTGTAGTTGTAGTCGTAATCGTAATGGTATCGCAATCGTAATCGTAATCTCCAGACTTCTAAAGCGCCAATTGAAAACTTAGCGCAAGGCACCAGCTCATACACGAGCGCTGCATAAATTCAGAGGCAGAGGGCATAGTCCATGTTAGGTCATAGTCCAGCTAACTAGTCCATATGTAGACTGCCCCGAACTATACCGAAACATGAAATATTTATAATAATTTAATAACTAAAGACATGCTTGTACATGGATTGGAACCGATATATGAAAGAATTATTAATAATTAACGGGAGATATGCACGGGCGAAAGGACTGAGGAGATCCAGTATTCAGACACAGTGAAACTGAATCGGAGGCTAAACGTACACGGCCTGACTCATGTTTAGCCTTCGATTCAGTTTCACTCGAGCCGAAGCGGAATTTCTGTTTAGCGGGATTTCGTTTTTGTCCAAGGAATTCACGGTAGTCGCCTCTGGCCACCAGACGACGGCGCCCTATACGATCCACTGCTCTTCCCCTCCTCTTCTTCTTCTTCCTCCTCCTGCTCCTCATCTTTCTCTTTCTCCTCTCCTTCTCGTCTTCCTCTTTCTCCTCCTTCTTCTTCTCTCAGTCGCTCGGTCCTCGCTGAACGCACGAGTAGTGAGCAGCCTGCACCGACCTCTGCGCCGCGTATTCCGGGTGTAATCATTTGCCGACGGGAATCGTATGTGCGCTATATAATAAGACGATTCCTGCTTTGGTCCAGCGCCCGTTCGTCCGTTCGTCCGCCCGCCCATCCTCCCTCCCTCCCTCCATGGCGATTAACGCCGGCGGAGCAGAAAGCGTGGACAGCCTTAGCAAGTAGGAGATCGAGGACGGCGGCATTGGCGTCTAAAAGCGTACGATACCTCTACCGCGGCGCCAATGCGTGATCTATGGATCGAACCTGATTCCAGAAAGACTCGTACTTATCAGGACTGGAAAACTGCTGCTGGTGGTCAACCAACCCACCCATCTCTACACGGCGCTTTGGACTCCGTTCAATCCAAGGCACGCTTCTGTGCCCACAGCAGCTGCAGATGAATACTAATTTATTTTCAGCTATTTATATGAGATGTCGACGCCCTCGCATACGTGATAAGAACACGATGTCATAGTTCTGGAATAACAACTGAACAGCAACTGGTCGTACAAGTCTAGGGTGAGTCTGCAGGCGATGACATCGTGTCGTTGTCTGATCGAGCGTTGAAATGTTCGATGGAAAATATCAGTCCTCCTATAGCGCAGAACGTCCGCATTGTCATCGTTCATGGTTCCCCTATGCCATATATTCGTTGGGAGTAGTCAGCAAACGAATCTAAGGCAGTCTTACTTCTGCAAATAGGCCTACTGCACTTGATTTTGTTTGAAATGGAGACCAGTCGTAGTTCAACTTCACAGAAAGGTTAGTTCAGCATCTGTTTATGTGGGCCTACCAGATAGGCTATAGGCCGACTGAATAGCACTCAGTCGATAGAACTCAACTTCGTAAAAAGCACTATACATTCTAGAGGTTACTGTACAAAGCTCTTCTGTGGAGATTCATGGCTCGTTACAGGTACAATTTATGTTTATAAGTCTATAATTTCCGATTGCTTGTCATCACCGTCCACGTTGGACCATGACTCTGCTGAACGGTGTTTGACAGTCAATTTTGTGTTCTCTAATAGTTCTTGACCAATAAAAAATAAATTTGCCAGATAAAAAATAACCAATGCTAGCAATAGCTTCAAATTGGAATTTCAGTGTAAGGTCTAGATTCATATTCTTATTGTTAAATCGTCTTAAACTCTATTGTTGTACATAATTTCGAGTACACCATTTCCATGCGTACTTAATACTTAGCCTATACCGATTGCAAAACGTATAACAGCTTCTGATCCCTCTGCAAAGCCATTTCTATTTCAATATTCAGTCTTCTGCCAAAACTGTCTTCATTTCATGCATTCAGAATCTGTCTCATTCACTGTAATTGTCTTGTTTGTGTCGCGTGGATCTTGCTGCAGCTATCGATGGACGGTGAAATTGGTTCGACTTATTCGGTTACTGGGCTACATAACTCAACTACCCACCCTTCCTTCTGCATGCCTTCGTAGACCTACTCCTAACTCTGTTCTCCTCATAGAAGTAGATAAATAGATAAAACGCATTTGTCAATCAACTAATATATATATATATATATGTATGTATATATATACGTAGTCGTGCTAAACGTAAGTGCTTTATCTCAATTCAATATCTATATTCGCTATAGATCTAGCCTACGCCATCTGACTGACTTCGTCGGGAAGTCTGACCGTATACCTGCCAGCCATTCGATAAGTATTCTGATGTTTGATTGATCGCCTGTGAATCAACTGGCTCCCTCAACTTGGCCTTCTCTTAGATTATGATTACGATCGTGCGTAGAATTTGGCTGCTTTCTCCCTATTTTGTCGAGTGTAGGCTTAATTAGGCCTGCCGCGTATACTCGCGATTGTTAAACGCCTCCTTTGAACTGTAGGGTCAGATTTGACGAAAAATAAGCAGAGGTAGGCCTATGCTGATGAGAATTTTTGGGAATCTGACGAAATCCGCGCTATATAAATGCCCATTGCCCTTGTAAAAGAAGCTGGGGGAGATCCAACCTCTCTGACCTCCTCGATAAACCGGATACTGTGTGTATGCGTACATTGCGTAGACCTACTATTTACTATAAATTTTTCATTCTTACTGGTATAATAGCGTAAGAAGTTAAGAGACTTATAAGAATTCATAATACCCATGGATTAATTCTATAGTCGCCTAATAACAACACAGAGACAGATCTTGGACATAAGATTACTAGCTGTTACGCTTTTAATAGTTATATATATAATAGTTGACCTATATATATATAATAATTGACCTATATATATATATATATATATATATGGATATACTCGTGTTGACTGGCTTCCAATCGAACATGTGCTCTTTTGTTTAGTTGTCCCAGATCTGCATGCCGAAGACAATCGTACATTGTCAAGTAATTAATTATAAAAGTTTGACTCGATAACTGTTCTCCGAATTTCGTCCCTACTACGCGAAGTGCCACAATTGCCTTAATCTGTAGGTTCTTGAGAATTTAAAATGTTTCGTGTATCAAATATCGTAGACGTCTGTCACTGTTTTCACGACTGTAGGCCTATACGTCATTCATGTTATTCAATTACAACTTGCGGCTCTTCTTTGCGCCACGGTTGATTCAACTGCGCATCAGATATTGGTGCCACAAATTTAAGTAATCAACGTCATTGTCAGCCTTCCATTATTCCGGAAATGTCTAAGTCAGTCAGATGGCGTAGGCAAGATCTGTAAATTAAATTAATATTCTGTTGCTGCTTTTCGAGTCTAAAAATTATAATCTCTTTCAATTCTGTATTTCGTACGCATTTTTTTCTGTACTTTTTCCTACTTAAAGATGAGTCGCGTTTGCATCGAACAAATTGGCATTGAGTTTACGACTATATATTGTTGACCTTTATCCTATAGGCCTAATGATCTCGATCTCTCTCCCTCTCTCTCTCTCTCTCTCTCTCTCTCTCTCTCTCTCTCTCTCTCTCTCTCTATTTATATATATATATATGACTTATGGTTGCACGCTGCATATATTGATGCATCGGGCTTCTTGTTGTCGCGAAATCGCAATAGAAACTGTTTTACTTACCAAATATCGACCTAATGTCTTGCAACGTTTCGACTCAACGATGATTAGTGACTGTGATTGAGCTTTTTTAAATTGATTTCGGACGTTGGCTTATTGCTATTCGCAGATGCATAATTAACACGTCGGCGGCGGCGGCGGCGGCGGCGGCGGAGGGCAGTGGCGGACTTTTATGATCGATGAAGGTGGAGACTTGGTTTAGCAAGGTGGCCACAGAGATCATTATGTGCACGTCAGAATACATTTATTAGTTTTCAATCAACTGTTTTTTCCAAATCGACGCCATAATATATACACCATTGGCGACAATATATCTGACTAGCATAGAAGCGATGAGACAGGTATGCTATCAGGCCCAGATTCACAGACCAAGCATAAACAGGTAGACAGATAGACGCCAATAGCTGTTAGTGTAGGCCTGCTTAATTAATGGACGCATCAACAATTTCAACAAAGATAGCATACACAAGCGGGAGTTAGATGGGGCAAATGCCAAGGGCCACGCGATTTTTAGGGGGGCGGATGATGATGATGACGATGACGATGACGATGATGATGATGATGATGATGATGATGATGATGATGATGACGATGACGATGACGATGATGATGATGATGATGATGATGATGATGATGATGATGATGATGATGATGATGATGATGAGTTCTCTGCGCGAAGGCAGGTCCATCTATATATAAAGAGAAGATTCTGTGTGTCTGTCTGTCTGTCCGGCTATGAATTTGCAAAGTTTTACAGCTATTGGCTCTAAACCTTCGCCGTTCGCTCTTAGAACACCTGTGACACCCAGTAGAGGGGGTTGGTGAAACTCGCGGCCGCCGTCATCCGGCTCTCCACGGCCAAAAACCTGTCTCAACCCGGGCAACGTCGTGTTCCCCAGATAGTTGGTTTTTATTTGATACAGAGGATGAGGTGAATGAGGCAGTTTACCGTTGTCTTCCTCACAGACAACTATGGGTGAGCAACATGCCAAGGTCCCTGCATAGGGAAGTGGGTTCGAACCTGCAACCCTTGGGTTGCAAGGCGCAGAACATGTACCGCTACGCCACCGCGTCCCGGGGGAGGGGCGTGTCGGGTCCACAATCAACTCATGAAAAATGTCACAATCAGATAAACAAGGCTTATGATTTATATTCTTTTAAATATAATATTACTGATAATTCACTACAAAGTCTAAAATGAGTGTAATTTTAAGCATTTGAATTATTTTTACATTACTTATGATATTTTGCCACAGAACATGTGCACGCTCACTTTGTCTGAGATTGATCTGCCTGTGCTTTGTGGGTCTATCTATGCAGTTCGAATGGGATGAAAAATTGTTTTCAAATTTACTCGACAAGGCTGTACAGAAATTGTAGGAGGAACCTCGATCCAAGAGTTGGTGGCTGCATGGTAGAGTCGGTTCTTACGGTAGAGGATGGATCACTGATCCAACAATTGACATTAATGGAGTCAATTTCAGAGCGAGTGTGCCACCTCTGTAAAAACTGATGTCCAGGGAGCCAATTAATGCATGAATTTTTCCCCGCTGCTATTTATTATAATATGTGTTCAGACTACAAAACTAAGAAATCAAGGGCTACAAAAATTTTCGTGAAAAAAAAGTGTCCTTAAAACAAGGACGCTATGCGTTACAGGGCACAGATAAATTCTATTCTAATTATTGTGTCAAGTGTGGTGTTCTTTAAAAAGGACGCTATGCATTAATGGGTAATATTCCTCTCCAGAATTTATAGGTACTTTCCGTTGCCGTGTTTTGCTCATCCACTGATTGTTTAATCAAACATGAATGCATAGCTTGCAACTTGCAACCATAGGCTTAGACTGGTTCCTAGGGAGACAGGTTGGCAAAATTGGGACTTGGAGGGACAGGTAAGAAAAAGGCTTAATTACCAAACATAAGGATGCAGTAAAAAGGGTTATCAGTAGAAATCGCTGTAGAAATTTATACTATTTATTACATATTTATGAAATAATGGGGATATAAGAAACTCCAACCCATCCAACTGAAATTTTAGGGATGGAGGGTACCGTCTCCTCTTGTTCCTCCCCTAAGTCCCCACCTCTGGTTGTAACTTCTCGTACACAGTTTGTTTTGGCTTTCAGAGGATTCATTGCTCTGTGACATTACTGCATGGATCGACTCCTTTCGGACTCCTATGGCGCCATAGATTGTGTTCAAACGACTCTCTTAGCCTGCTTGATGTCTGTTCACCATTTTATTATGTCGATCACAGTCTAAAAAGGGAGGTGGAGGAGGAGGAGGAGGAGGAAGTGGAGGAGGAGGAGGAAGAGGAGGAGGAGGAATAGGAGGAGGAGGAAGAGGAGGAGGAGGAAGAGGAGGAGGAGGAGGAGGAAGAGGAGGAAGAGGAGGAGGAGGAAGAGGAGGAAGAGGAGGAAGAGGAGGAAGAGGAGGAAGAGGAGGAATAGGAGGAAGAGGAGGAAGAGGAGGAAGAGGAAGAGGAGGAATAGGAGAAGGAGGAAGAGGAGGAGGAAGAGGAGGAAGAGGAGGAAGAAGAAGACGTGTAAAAGGAGGCGGATGGGAAGTGTGGGAAAGTGAAAAGGGAGCGGCGGGAAGGGGAGGTGAAAGGTAATGGAGAAGGAGGGAAATGGGTAGGATAGAGATAGGGAAGGGTAAGGGAAAGAGGAGAGTAAAAGGAAATAGGATTAGATGCCGCTGCCACACCGCCTAGCGACAGAAGAACTGGTCAACCTAACAGGGGATAGGCCTAAACGTACATTGTACGTTTATCAAACTCGGCTCCTCAGCTCTGCGCCCCGGTGTGTTGCTATCCATTACTTAATTAATTACTCATTGCCCACCCATGTCAATAATTAAGATATCAATCTGGGTTTAAGGAGGGAAGGGAATACAGGTGTCGAAAGGGTCGAGGAAGGGAGGAGAAGTAAAGTGAGTGGAACTAAATTTTACAGTTCGAGGATGGCAAACATCTAGTTATAATAATATATTTTAATAATATTATATTTTGCTAACCCAAAAATGTTGCTGCATCTGAAGCTCTGTAATAATGTGATGCTATTTCTATGCTACGGTACATTGCAAGACGTCGTGCCGTTTCGCGAAGGACGCATTGAGACAAAAAGTGGAAGAGGAGGAAGAGGAGGAAGCGGTGGAAGAAGGGTGGAAGAAGAGAAGGAAGTGGAAGAAGGTGCGGGGAAGGGGAAAGGGTGAGGAGAAGAGAAGGAGAATGGGAGTGAGAGATGGAGATAAACGAAAAGGCGGGGGGAGCAGAAATCGGAAGGGAGGATGGGAATGGGGAGAACGAGGAACTGGAATGGGAGGGGTAGTAACGGGAGTGAGAGAATGAACGAAGGACGAGGACAGGAGGGAAAGAGAGGACTGGATCGTGGAGAAAGGGACAGGGAAAGGGAGGGAAAGTAAAAGTGGAGTGGATCGTAACTGAACTGTGCCATCCTAGAACGGGCAAACATCTGGAATGTTAGTATATATGACTAAAATCGTTTTTATATAATCAGGGTATTTCAGAGTTTTTAAATAAGAAATCAATCTGGGCTTATTTCTGAAACGTGAGTGCCAACACATAACAGATTACTTAAAAGTTATGAGGGATGTTGCGAATGTCGCAAGCAATATATATATAGGGGCTCATCCATATATTACGTATGATTTTTCGGACCCGCCATCACCTGTTGCACTGCGTACATTTTGTGGACCCATCCCCATGCGTACGTCCAATCCGAGCTCTAACACACCCCTTACAAAGGTTAAATAGCTAAAGACATCTAGGCCTATTAGACAATGATTTTACCGTAGGCTAGGGCCTACTTACTTTTTGTAAACATGCATAGGCCTATGTTCAATAATAATGACGTCATTGATTTTTTCGCGGTATTAATAAGTAGCCTACGTGACTCATAGAATGCTATCCGAACGACTTTAGGATGATCATATAAATAGAGTTGTAAATATGCTAAATTGCTAATGCGGACATCATTAGACAAATATTTTTGAGCACGTAGACATTTTTCGAAACACCTCCCCGCCATATGCACGTAACGCACCCATACGCAAAATCGCCGAAATCTGAAACCCCTCCCCTCACTGCGTACGTAATAAAAAAATTACGTGGATGGGCCTTAGGACCAAATGCGCCGCTGACATACAGTGGCAGGCACTGGCAGCTCTAGACTTCTCCAACGGAGATGCCGGAGAACCTGACAATTGGATGTCTGGTTTCTTCAAAACTGAAATTACGTAACATGACTTATGGTACGTGTATTATAATGATTCAGAAGATCGTCGCTGTGTAGGAACCACTACTTTTCTTCTTTTGATTTCCCATTACTGCTTTCTAATACCAAATTTCTCCAGTTTATCCTTGAATGTTTCTAATTATACTGAGTCTACTTCAACAGTCACTTCATCTAAGTCATTCCATGCGGTTACTGGCTAGAGCTATAAAATCTTTGCAACCATAATACCAGCCGGGTTTTTTTAGATATCTTGTCTCTGTGCCCTCTGGACTGGATTGAAATTTGGATGGGGCACCAGAGGGGCACCCACTTAGTTAGAGGCATTAGCCCTTCCAGTAGGCTTGGACGATTATAGTGACTTTTACTAATCGCGATTAGTATAGGCGTCAATTAATCGATTAGTTCGATTAATCGATTACTAGGCGATTAATCGATTATACGAACAATCGATTAATCGATTAATCGATTCTTATTTTGACCCCCGATTGATCGATTAGTAAAACTCGATTAATCAATTAGTTTGCCCAAGCCTGCCTTCCAGGCACCACCTGTAGCTAAGAATAGACCTATAGAGCCGCCTCTGTTGGCATTGGCCTGCTCAAATCCAAATGCGTGCAGTAATTTTCACATCATTTAAGCCAACCAATGTCTATGATAGGCCTTACCGTCATCAATCCAACTTCTGTGTAAGTAGATTATAATAGCTTCAATAATTAATCCAGATAATAATTTATGAAAATGGGTTGACAATCGGATACAATGAGAACCAGTTTTGCTTTTATAAAAGAATTATTTTGATCAATTCCCACTTCTGTTCAAGAATTATTTTTCATCGCTCCAACAGTCCAATATCTATTTAAGTAAAGAATTACTTTCGTCAATCCAACTTGAATTCCTAGTCAATCCAACTTCTATCCCTGTTCTAAAAACGTCAACCAATATATAGCGGTGATATAAATTTCAACTGCTGTCCGTGTTTACGTCATTAAATGGGGTACCTTGAGATATTTATTAGTTCATTGCTTATTGAGAAGGACCCTTGGATGGCCAAGACGCTGCAATCTTCGTTCTGGTGGGAAATGTATTTATTAGGTTAGTTGCGCTAATGTTGTTATCGTGCATGTTTACAAATTTTTATTCAGTTATGGCACTGAAAGAAATAATCTGTTTAGTCGCGTATATCGCATACTCACAGCAAGCCCATAATTTTATTGTCGGCATCCACAAGTGTTTTTCGGCAGGCTAGGACAACGAGAGAAGTTATTGATATGCAATGCTAATATCCTCTAATAAGCGCAGGCCTGTGCCATGATCAACACGGTCATGTCTGAGACCAGTATACGCAGTCTTCTGTAGGTTATTTGCCCTTAGGCAGGTTCAAACTTCTAATGTCGACAACTATCACGCTGTCATACGCAGTATGAGTAAGTAAGTATGTACTTTATTGAACCACTTACAACGCATTGTTGGTACATGTGATATAAATATCAATAATCACATGATTAGCAATTACAAACACACGTCTTCCAAGCTATAAGAATAGAGTCATTTGGGTGATAAAACCATTTGACGCATAGGGCCAAAGCCCCAGTTTATCTTGGGGAGCCTTTTGTGCCAGTGTTATCCATATCAGGCTATTGATTCATTCGCTTTGCCACTCAAGGCCACCTGGTTGTCCCTATGGCTCAAATTTCCACAGTTTCCACAATTTCCACTCTGGCATAGGTTGCCTTGCAACCTCCATGGTGAACTTTCTGGTCTTTCTTTTCCAATTTTTCACAAGTGTTTGAAAGCGATTCTTTTCGATTTTGGTTTGGTGTTATCAGGTGGGGAGTGCCTCTGATGAGTTTTTTTAAAGTGGAGCTATGATAAATTCATGATTACTTGATGCTGTGCAAGACGTGTTGTTCAGCAGTGCAAAACTGGTTTTTTCTTCTGTGCATTGGGTGTTGATTTGCACTTGGACTCTGTGGAAGTGGATAACATAGTGTTATTTAATATTTAAATCTGTTCCTTGATTCTTATGGCACTAAATCACTGCAGTAAACTGCACAGAATATGTATGCTCTGTACAATTGGCGTTGTCAATGGCCACAGCGACAAGGAATTCTTTGTGTTTAGTTGTTTCTCCACTAGTGAATGCAACCGAATGCGAGCTCTGATTTATTGGCAAAATGGATGAGCCAGTGCTCGACTTTTGTGGATTTATGCCTTCCGGTAAAGATTGCCTGCATCCGTTTTGTAAAAGAACATACTTTACTATGCTCTAAGGAATTGTTCGCTTTTACATCCTGTCACCTCTCTTGTTCTCTGTGACCTAACTCAACTTGTATTCCTTTGTTTCTACTTATAAACTGCTGATATCTGTTAGTTAGGCCTATTAATTCACATTGATAGCATTAAAACTTTTCATATATTTTTTCTTCCTTTCAAAACATGAGTGACCAGTATTAAATCTAAACTCAATCTATTACATATTGTCGTTTGTCAGCATAGTCAAATATATTCTATACAAACATCAAATTGACTACATCAGCAGCTTAGTTTTCCAACCACAGGCACAGTGGGTACAGTGCGTATGACTATCCGGCCAACTAATTAACTAGGCAAGGCAAAGCTGGTGAACACAGTGCATGTATAATATATATATAATTTATACTTTCACAGAAATTATCTGTTTACATTACCTTCTTCCTTTTCTTTTATTGAGCAGATTAAATTTGAACTTTGCAAAATCGTGATACATGAATTCACATAATATACTCAATAACAGGTGATAAGCAGTTCTAAGAGATTATCAATCTTAAATTACAATATTGCAATTCAGAAACGGTTGGCATCAATATTGAATCTTCCTGTCTTAGATTAACTTCACAAAAGTTTGCAATGCTGTAGACCAGCATACGACTTGGGCAGGGTTCAACATCGATTCTTTTAGATAGGTCAAGGGATTCTGATCGGTTAAATATGAACTTTTGATCCAATAATAATCTCTTTTAAGTTATATAGAGCCCAACAATAGTGTAGGCATTCTTTTCAGCAGTTGCCCATCTCCTCTGGATCAGTCAACTTCTAACTTAAAAATGACAATGGACATTCTTTTCACTCTCTGTCAACATAAATTGGATGAAAAGGGAATTTAGTAACTATTACTGCATTTCAAATTAAAAGGTTTACCAGTATCAATTACATTTAAAGCAACTGTAGAGTGTACAGTATTTTAAATTGATATTCTTGAAATTTGATATCGCCCTTCTTCCAAAATTTTTCCTCAGAAGTGCACCTCGACGGTGCAACTGTAGTTGTACTGCAGAGCAATTGTGCGCAAAGGACTTGCTCAAGGTCCCTACACAGTCACTGATGCCTTGGACAAGGGTCGCACCATTGCCTTCTATATATGGTCGAACTCGCCCACTCAGGGCACACTGAGTGTTACGGGCTGACCATTAATGTATGTAGTCACAGGCATGTCTTAAAGGTCTCTCCTTTTGAACAATTGCTGTGGACTTGCCATTCTGGTCAATGACGGATTAGCAATGGTTGCTTGCAGTATTTCTTTGATCTGACATTCCATTGCTTGATAAATGAAAGGAATTCGGCAACCAATAAATTCCTTTTCATGAAAGTCAGGTTTCAACTCAATTTCGTTTTCTACCAAAGCACATTCTCAGAAAATCGGTTGCGATTCTCATTCAATGTTTCTAACAACTGTTTCTGTTGAGTTAATGTTCAGTTGCTAATCCAGTCAGGATTGAGGTTGAGTAAATTCTTGTCATCTTGCCCGTTGTTCTTCATCGGCGACTCTAACCACTAAACGTCTTCGTCTTCTTCCACAATCATACATTTTTCCATGTGGTTCTGCTTCATGCCTATGTCAGCAGATCTGCGTTCTGCACCTCTTGTTCTTTAGCTTCATCAGCCTCTTTGAATAAATCTCTTATCTTCACATCACACACATTGTCCTTTTCTATTTCATTTCAATCATCACTTTTTTCATGCAACAGATGCTACATCTTCTTGGCACATGCTTTTGAATTCTCACTTAGTTATTCAACCAGTTCTTTAGCCTAGTAGTAAACATAGTTTAAGTTTCTTTTACTGTCTTCTTGACTTCTAAATACTCTGAAATTTCTTCCACTGGTCACCCACCCATCGATCTGATCAACACTCTATACTGCCTCGGTGTCAACACATTATTGAAGACGATAATTTTTCCCTGCTTTACTATTTTGTGTCCATTCTTTGAGTTGGGCTTCCCAAATTCCATTTTTGTTCTGATTTTATACATTCTTGTCTTTACATTTACACTTCAGACTTTTTCAAGCTTTGTCTAGCATGTTCCAATTCTAAATATCACAGAGTTTCCTTTTCGTCTTCACATTTTCTCTTCTTTTCCATCTGTTGTTGACCTAGCTCTTCATCTCTTTTCCGCACACTTTCAAATTCAATCATCACCAGTATAGAACTTCAACTCAATCCATTATACATTGTCAGAGTAATCAATTATAATTATACTGTACATGCTTCATATTTACTAGGACTACTAGTGTCCAGTTTGGCTTTTCCCACCACAACTACAGCACTTACGCCTATTGGACCAACTAATTAACTGACTGCCATGTACCTGTTTAACTCAATGCATACACTAACACATTATGTGCACACACACACATACACAGTTACATTGCGCACACCTACAGTCTTACACACACACACACACACAGACATACATACACACACATACACAAATACACACAGACATATACATATATACGCATTTGTATTTGCAGAATACATCTATTCGCACATCCTAGCACCCTTCGTGCCTTATGCTCATCACACACACATTGCCTACGGATGGATCACAAAGCTGTCTGTCAGGGATTAAGTCCTTCTATCGATCTGATCAACGTTCTACCATTCTGCCACACATATTATATCAATCTCTGTGCTTTTTATGCATCTGTCGATTCATCTGTCTTCCAATTATTCTTTCATTTTATATACATCTATATATCCTGTCTTCTCATTTTTTCATCTGTCCATTTATTCATTTACCCAACCATGCAAATCTTATTCTACCAGCGCTTATCATCCAATCACTTCAGCAATCTAACTATCGGTGGTAAACTCAACAGCCTGCCTAAAGTATCAGTATCTCCATGTTCACATATAGTATTATCTGACAATGAACCTATCTGAGAGATTATATATCCTCATATATTCATATTGCCTCCTGTCAGTTTTATATATATCTATACCTGATTTTTATTTCAAATTCCTTTCTATCCTTAAATTTCTCTGTTCAGATTGTTATGAGCTGCTAATTTTGTGCTAAATATTTGGTTTTGGCTTTTCTATGTATCTAAGTTGTTTAGCTGGGACTCAGATGAGGTAGCAGCGGACTTAGCTAGTGGTAAAGTTCTGAAGTCTGTGCTGACCATTTATTGTAATGGTTGCTCAGATCATGAATCATTTTTATGGTCAGAATTTGTGGCCATTAAATGCCAGATCTATCTATTATTTTGCAGGCAGCATAGAGTATGCTATGGCTTTTAGTCAACAAACGAATTGTTGTGGCATTTATGTGAGATGCTTAATATCGGCAGTAGAAACGTGTTAAATGGAAAAATTATATGACGTGACTAAGTCACTGCTGCGTGCTTGCTGTTTCAGCTGGTCTATGTTATAAAACATGTTTTATGCTTACACAGCCATCATCGTAGATTTTTGCATTTTTATTACTCATTTATTATTTTCTGCTCATCTACCATAGAAAGGAGTAATATCTGAGGATTTTAAAATCTAGGGAGATTATTAATGGCTTCTCAATGGGCTGAACGGCATCCTTTTGTTGGCCTAATTTTTTCATTGTGACAGTGTTGGATTGCTAACATTTACTGCAGGTATAATGTTATTGTAGTTGATTTATTATGAGCCCTAAGGAAAGACGTGGTTGAAGTCAAACTCAAATTTTAAAGGCCAAAAAGGTGTGTAGGCATAATCCTGTAAAGCAGATTTTGATGATCGATGAGACCACCTTCATGTAATGTAGTTGAGCACTTACAAGGTGCTACACAAAATTTGCAGCACCCTCAACTTTCTTCAGCCCAGGGTTCTGTTCCAGCGTCGTACAACAGGCAATTTCCCCTCTGTTGCTCCCTCTTTCCTTCCTTGAATGCCGGGTTAACCCTACTTCTAAGCTATGACTGCAATGTTAATCTGGTTATCAGTTTCTAGTTAACTTCGTTTACAGCGTAAACCAAAACTTGAGCTATCCAGTTCTCTGTTTGAACCATTACTCTGTCGTCTTCATTGCTGAAACCATAATAATATCCATCGCTTCATTTTAGTTTATGATGTATTATTGTTTGTCCTTTAAAACTTCCCAGAAATTAATTTAATCGTACCAATTCTAATTTTTTTTAAATTGCGAATGTATGAATTTTTCCTATTTGACTCTACACTTTGTAGCATCAGCAAACCTATGTGAAAGAAAATAGTGTGTGTATATTCTCATCACAATTCTGAGCAAGAGAGATTAAGCAAAACTTCTGATATGGTATGCATTCTAGAAGATTCTATTTACAGTCCATCGCTGAACAACGTTCGGTGAACTAACGTGATGATTTATGTGGTACCAGTATCTCCTGCATTAGGCATCAATTGATGGTTCATGGTCGGGCCACACACATAACTCTCATTTGATGATAAGCTTATGTTGATCAAAGTAATGTTAAACGTCTAGGGATGAACTCTTAAAAAAATCTGCACGTTTGTCTGGAAAATTAAGCCTAAATGATTTACTATGAAGAGATCATATGCTGTGTCAACAGATAAAGCTTTCTCATATTATACTTTCACTTGCCAGCAGAACAGACCCGAACAACCAATTGTAAATGAACTGCAACTACTGTTAACAATATTGAATTATTAAAATGATTTCTTAAAGACCTACTCTGTTTTCTTTTTACGAATGTATCGTAGATATCTTTAAGTGTTGTTGAGTCTCTCTATAGTCATTCAGATCACGGACGCACGTTCCGGACTTCTGTTTTCTTCCATTTCTCGTTTCTAATGGATTGGCACTCTCTGTCGTCGTCTTCGAACTCAGCATTATTCTGTCTCTTAGTGACGATTTGCCCTCTGCCTGCTCTTACGAGTGCTGCAGACACGTTCCCATTCATTACGTAATGAAGTGCCATCTGCAACATCCACATGCGTTCAGACGTTTCGAAATTGCTGAAAAATTATTACCTCTCTGCAGCTGAACGAAGTGATGGATGTTGTGTCTGCGTTCTTAATCGACCTGTTTATTAATTAGACAGAAGTCTGGTTAGCACGTTTACAAGTATTGACTATTGAGTGTGGTATTGTGCAAGACTTGCATTGAACACTATGAAACTTATAGTCAACCAAAACTATCTGAATTTGTAAATTCGTACTAAGTAAAATATTTGTTTGTTTATATTGTGCGTGTGGTATTATTAATCTAGTATTATTATGAATTATGGATTATTTTTTTAACAAGGCTTGTCTGACATCTGTCCTTTGATATGGATGGGTTAGTTTTGGTTGTTGTTTGGATGTCCTCTGTCTGAAGGTACTGTAATTAAATAAATAAATTGTCCATCAGCTCTGAAACAGGAAACATGATATAGTTATGTCTGGGACTAATAATATGGATGGATATGAAGCCATAGCAGTCAACCAATCAGTTATCATCTTTTGATATCATATTGCAGGCGATGTCCGTGGTTGGCTATAGAATGGATGAGGTGACATCCGGGTACTCAGCAGGATAACATGGAATGTATAATCACTGACAAGTTCATCTAAATTTATGCTACTCCAGTAAACAAATTGTCCTTTTAATGCATTTTATTTATATTGCAAGTTCTATTTATTAAGTCGTTTTATTTCATTGACAAAAACAAAGGCAACTGCCGATTTATGCTGAAAAGTCCAGGATATATAGCCACACGTATAATCGAGGTCAATGACCCAGTTTTCATCAGCTTTATATCTTCCTTCCATATTAGTCCTGGGTAATGTTGGTCTCCAGATTTCTGAATGAATAAAAGGCTGGCACTGTGTCTTGAAATCGTATGCGAGCTACAGTTGGTGCCTGTTGGCCAGATCTAGCTGACAATTTGGAGATGTGTGTCTATGGAAATCATATCTTTAATTACCTAAAAAGATGCCTATGTTTACCAAGCGCATCCTGGGTACTCCCAAATGTCGTGACTATCTCTACGTAGTTCTTGAATTAATCTCGTCCAGGGGAGGGGTCAGCCGCACAGATCCTTCTGCTACACTTGATTCTGTCATTGGTATCTTCTTTCTTCAATTTTTAAGGTTTCAAGTAGGGATGAACCGAAACTCGGCTCGGAACTGGGCGCGGACCGAGTTTCGTGGTACTTGACAGAAACTCGGACTCGGAAAAAAAAATTGGGTCAGAGTCAGAGTTTCTGTTTTGAAAACGAAAATAGGATTTTTTAATTAGAAAACGACGATCAATCTTGCAAAAACGCATACCTTGTCAATTGCTCACCCACATCTATAGAATTCAATGCTATCATCTCTTTTTCTTAGGAACATTGCAAAGAAATTGAATGCAGGCTTTTGTGATTAATTCATAAAGTGGCATGATCCAATTAATGATGACGATGACAGTGATGATGATGATAAATTGTATTGATGATGATGATAATGTATATATTGTATGAGGACACTTAATTTGAAGTACCTAACAAAGCACCTGTGACTATCACTAAAAAGTGTGCTTGAGACAGTTTTCAATTGCGTGCTTCACAAAGTCGAAGACAGCAATTGGAAATGAAAATGGAGACTGTTCTAATAGGATGGTTCAATATAAGAGAAGGCACAGCGGGCTCGTGTTGAAGTGTGACAGCACCTGCGTATCTCCATGGGCTGCAGAACACTATGATTGCCAAGCAAGCGGACTTATAGCTGGAACAATGAGCTTCCTGCTGTATAGCATGGCATCGCTGACAATTGGGGCACGTGCCAGTGTGATCTTGAATATACGCTGCAATAGAAGGCTATTGCAAGTGTGACTTGTTGGGTATAAATCAAGGAACACAGTCAAAGATAGATTGGATCTGCTGAAGCCAGCACTTTAGAAAGCGGCTTGTAGTCTTGTAGTCTAAGAGTGTCATAATGAATGAGTAAATGTCTGTCGCTGCAACGCTCAACAGCAGATTGTGGAGGAGACACTTGTGTGTTTTATGGCAAGTAAGTAAGTAAGTATCTTGATTGCCTGCAAAATCACAGCACATACAAAAAACAACGGTGCTACTGTATGTCATGTTATATATTCGAATACTTATGCTTCCAGCAAGCTTTTGGGCTCAAATAATGAGTGCTGTATGAAAATATCAGTTTAAGACATGTCTTGTTTAAACCGTCTGGTGCTATGCTGTTCTCAGCTGATAACTGAGCCGCACATTAGGCCCCTATGTTTACTGTCTCCTTGCAAGATCTTATACCTTGCCTGATGATTCTGGCGGTCATTACGACTACTATGTTGCTCGATAAATAGTTATCAACACTCCATCTTGGCATGGTCATTGCTTTTAAGCAGAAAGGTTTTCCTTCCAGATTGGCTGGCTGATTATATGACCTGGCTGTGCAGACAGGTTGGTGCTTCGATCAAAGCCAGATTTGCGTGACTCTGTCGAATGAATAGCTTTAGTGTACTGGTGTTAATGGGAACTGCATAGAACGACAGGTGGTTTGTACAGAACCTAGTATATCAAGAACACCATGTGATCAGTTGGAAGTCTGTGGATGAGGTCATCTCATCACTGTCTGTAGCCAATTCATTAGCTTAGCACAACTGCTAGTACACCAGTAATTATTTTCATCATCTTCAATGCCATCATTTCATCATCATCATCACCACCACCATCATCATCATGACGACGACGACGATGTTGAGGATGATATTAATATTTGCCATGTCCCATTCATCTGCCTTGTCTCACTTGTCACTTTCCTAGGCTTGTTTGATTAGCCTGTCTCTTGCATCACACAATTCTCCGGTGTAATGAATTACCCAAAGGGTGGTGCCGATGGATATAGGATATTGTAGTAGTACATATCATCATTAGCAGAAATGATTTGATGATCTAATCAGACCAGTTTGTCCTGCGTAGATAAAAATCTGTCCGAGGAGATGGAAGAGTCCCTGATTGCCCTCACTCGATTGGCAAGCAACTGGGAGTGCATTCCACTCCTCGTTGATGGATTGAACGGATGCCTTCACTCGATGCTTGCCGGCTCCGAAAGCCCAGAGAACGGAAAGCTGGAGCGATTGGTCAGTCGTCTTCTCAACCAAATTGTGAAGGTAAACTCATTATGATTATGCTGTTTGTCGTATGAATGAGTTTTTGTTTACTATTACTATAACCTTACATTGTATTTCTTCTGGATGTTGGTTGATCCAGTGTAGTCTAAGTCTTTCACTGGTGCAAGTTTGCTGGTGGCTTCATAGAACTCTAGATATTAAAGTAATTATGCATTTTGTGAGCCACAAATCTATGATGCTGTGCCTGAGATAACATTTTTAAAAGAAATATGATTATAATGATACTGTGTGATAAAAAGGACAATGTATCCATCTTGAAATGCATTCACTAAAAGTCTGGAGTGTGCAATAGTATGATGAGATGGTAGGCTGATCTGATATGAGAAAATGATCCTCTGAGCTGATCACGCTAGGCTTTAAACCAGCAGTTCACCAATTTCAGATCATTGTATTGGTGGCAGAGCGAAGAAATCTGTAGTCTTCGAGGGAAGACAGATGTTCTCTGACTGATGTTTCCTGGAGTGTAATGTAATGCAACCAGCTAAGCATGTGATTCTTTCATGCATTGTTACCAGCCCAATTTGTTCTACACGAGTGTATGTTTGTAAATTTTTTAATTGGTTATGTAAATTTGTAAAATTATGTAAATTGTTAATGGGTTGTCATTTATCATTTCTTGGCTGTGTTTGGCCAAATAAATTTATTTGATTTGATTTGATTTATGTTGTTTTCTGGGACATTGTTAAAAGTTTTATGTTTGGTTGCACTTTGGACTGCATTATGCAGTTGAATACAGGATTGCCTTTTGGGGTCATATGTTATACCTGTGTTATTGTAATAGAACTTCTCAGTTATCATTTTGTGACTCAAACCCCATCGCCTGTTGCAAGTTATTGGCTAAAGGTTGAAATAGGCGAGACGGGTTAACAACACGGAAAATTGTTTTATCATATATTTTACAGAACAATATGTCTACGGTACTTTCAATATCTGAAATAAAAAATGTTGTGTTAAAATATTTAGTTGGAGAAAAATGACTTTTAATGTCAAGATTTGCATTGCAGCAATGGCTGAATATTCATGTCGTCAAAGGTTAAATTTGCCACGAACGATCTAGATTTGATGTGCCGACCTGCCATGGTTTTAAAGTAGTAACCAGATTTTGATGGTGTGTGCTTTATTTTGTACAGAATATAGTCCTTTATTACCGAGCAAAATTGCAGAGCAAGTAATGGTTGCTAAGAACTTCTACGACACGAACATTCTGAAGCTTTGACATCGATTTTCTCAGTTGTTATGATTATATGAATAAAAGTCAAACAAGTATAGAAAAAGCTTTTTTATTCTGTAAAAAGTATTTGGAAGCAGATGCATTGTAGAATATTACTGAATAAAAAGGTCAAACATCGACAAGTTAAGTTTTTTGGAGTTGGATTAAAATAATTTTAGATAAAACAGAAAGTTTGAATTTATTATGCTGGTTTTTACAGATGTCAGCAGTTTTAGTAGTCATTGCATTACTAGCGATTTGAATTGAATGATCAAGAAAAGATGTGTTTTTCTGAGAATACGTAATATACAGATCGGTCCTTCAAGACCTATAAATACTTCTGTGGGCAGTTGGATAAAAGTGGAAATGCCATGGAATCGAGAAGATGCTAGACTCTTTACTGCTGTCGATTTAATCTCATACTATTGCTCTGTTCTGGTTTGACTTGAAAGGAGTGGTAAGAAGATGGAAGATGAAAAGATGAAGAAGAAGAAGAAAGTGGATGACTGGAAACTGAAGGAGAAGAGGAAAAGATTTGTAAAGACAAAGAGAATGATAATGAAAAAGGAGATGGTCAAAGAGAATGCTATGTGCAGGACAAAATGATGGTGAAGGAGGAAGAAAATAAAGACAATGACAAACAGAAGCTGAATGAGTCAAATAAAGATCAAAGTATTTTATTTAAAAGAGGGATGAGTGACTAAACCTTCTACATAAAATGTACACTTTTCAACCAGAAGGAATTCAATAAAGTATTTTGCCTTGCCCCCCCCCTCCTTTTAGATGGCATATTTATTCATTCTTACTCATTTATTCATCATTATTTGATTTATAAGGCCATGTTTCAGTGCTTTTGAGACATTTTCAAAGCTATTTAATTTTATGTTGTATACCCATAAAGACATTGTCTTGCTTAAATTTTGCAGAGGGCCATTAGCGAGAAGCCATGCTGTGGGTGAACATCTAGCGTTGTCTGTCTGGACACTTGCAAATGAATGGATCCTTCATGAAGTGTGATATTGATATGTGAAGTAATATTTTGTAATTGTAATTACAACCATTTATAGAGCACTGTTGGTAGCAAGCTATTGCTAGGATGCTTTGCATGACTGTTTCACTGTCAGCGCAGATTAAGAAAACTGATGCTCAGGAATATGTAGAAAGTACAGATTTAACTAATTTTGAAGGCAGGAAGGGATGTGCTTTCCCAAATAGTTGCAGTAAGACTGTTCTAGGTACATGGGCCAGTGACCTGAAAGGCCCGATTATTCGGTCGGTTTAGTCTTGGTTCCTGGCATGAGACATCAATGAGCTTTCATGATCACAGCTGCGACCTGCTGAGCTGATAGCGCCTGATGTTGTGTGCAAAATGGCGTGATGTGCAGTTATTCAGGTATTTATGCATCAGGTTGCAGAGTTTGAGTTTTATGTGCTCGCCTGTTCTAAGCCACTGATGCTCATCTTGTAGAGCGGCCGAAAGGTGTTAGAACGTTTTAAGCCGCAATGCCCTATAAGCAGCAGCGTTGATGACCACCTGAAGTCGAATGATATTTTGCTGTGGCAAACCAGCAAAGGCGACATTGCAGTAATCGATTCACCTCAAGATTAGGCTTTGCACACAATGGCGAGTCACATCTCGTGAGAGAGATAGACAGACAGGCAGATCTCAGCTGTTTTAGGATTGCAAAACTGGTCTGAGGTTTTATATATTTGGACCTGGTATGACAGACACTCATTCAGAAGAGACATGGGAATGTTTTCATGGGTACAGGTTTTGTTAGTGGGTGAAAGCTATGTTGATGAACGTCTGCAAAAGTTGTTGTCTAAATGTAGTCCAAGACATGAAGGGCATAATTAGGATGCAGGAATTTGTCTAATGCAGACGAACTTACTAATGCTAATCTTAAATTGGTTGTGTGGTATGTTTATTCTGAAATTTGATATTGCCCTTCTTCCAACATCTTTTGCTGAGAAGTGCACACGCCTCCACCGCGCAATTGCAGTTGTACTGCAGAGCAATTGTGGGCGAATGACTTGCTCAAGGTCCCTACAAATTGGTTGTGTGTTATGTGGAGAGTGCAACCCGCCACTTTTGACACAACTCATTGCGCTGGCACCTTTTTACAGCTGGGTCGGCTTCGTCTTTCCCAGTGAAGCCAATTATAGATCTGTGATTGGACGACATCTACCTTAGAGTTACACAATCTGGTTCAAGAGAGGGTTCTAATCTTTTCAGCCATTATTGTTATTTCAGCTGCTTCTGAAGATGCTAAGTTCAATAACGACACACATACAGATGTAACAGAATATTGCCAAGCATCAGTTCAATTTGACTTCCTGATTAGCTATGTAACATTTAAGAAATGCTTTACTCTGGAACCCAGACATGGTAACTTCTAGATACTGGATAGATAGCAATTTACTCCAGTGACTGTGCCAACATTCTATTCCTGTATCTTGTGTGTGCATGTTTCATCTTTTTCTGTGTGAATGGTTATAAAGTGTCGTGTGAAGCTATGTTTCGTTACAATTATGTTACGTTACACCCTTCAACTGGCTATAGTTTATGTTCTGCTTCTGAAACCCTGTATCGTTGTTGCCTTTCCATTTTTTACCTAGATATACAAGCTACCACTAAGTTTACTTGGCACATTATAATTGAAATTCATAATCTAGTAACATATACAATGCATGCCATGCAGCCATGCACTGTGTATTCTGACTCAGAAATTACCAGGAAGCACATCAGAAGAAGATGTTTTACCTGTGGTCTTTGTTGTGTTGATTATGATCTTCATGCAGAAGAATTTATGTTGGCCTTGTTGTGTGTGATGGCAGCTAATTCATGTTTGGTAGAGTGGCAATTTGCAGAAGACGCTATTGGTTGCGATAGCAACCAGAATGGGAGACGCCAGAATAGATGGTTCATATTGTATTCACGAATTTCCAGTGCTGAGTCTGACATGTGAATAATGCAAGCGAATGTGTACAACTTTATGAGCCTGATTGCTCGTTTGTCTTCCAAATATACTATTGTCATGGTGCTCATCAGAATCTCGTGAGGCCTTCCACATTATTGATCACTCCGTGTTTCCTCTGGGGACCCTGGACTCACCCATAACCCTGCCGAATAAGTGAATTAGCGAATTGTTTCAGTTGCGGGCTTTGGTAGCAGTGTTCTTGAAGCCACAATGGCGTTATAAATGCAAATTCTATTCACACAAATCCATTCGGAATTATTTGATTACCACTGCTTTGCATCCATCTATCTGTCTGCTCCAATTCGTCACAGCGGTTGGCTTTTGTGACTTGTGTAGTATTTTGCTTACACATACTTTTCTTTGGAGTTATATTATGAAAGTTCAGTGCCGCGTTTGATCTCTCCTAGCCTATTATACGCAGATTATACTCCGATTATCGTATCATATTATTTGCTTTAATTTTTCTAGTGATTGATGACTTTTCTAATTGATAATTAACTCAGGTTATCTGGTTGGGAGCAGTAGTTTGCTCTAAAGGTGCTATATAAAACATAAGTATAATTATGATTACAATTACATGACTGCATGATGCACAGGTGTGGAGTTGAAGATGGCTAGCGATTTATTAGCTCATGCATTGCAGATGCAGCATATATCTTTTGCAAGTTTGGGTATGAAAGTTTTTTAAATGTAATTTTAATTACAGACTTATAGCTCCGTCTGAGGTTCCTGCCTTAACAACAGAAAGCCAGGTGCAGCTAGAATGGTGGAATAGAAGTATTCATTCTGTATCCCATGACTTTAAACTTTCTGAAGCTGGGGTCAGATAATTCTTTAATCAGCCTTACCATGGACCTGTGCTCTTTAACTTAAATAGGTTAACATATATTATTATTAGAGACCAACCGGAAATTGCCTCGGACATTCGCCTCGGCCAAATATCCCATTTTGTGTAACTATTCGGAAGTATTCGCCTTGGCAAATAGTACACACGCAAATAGATAGTTTAAAAAAGTAAAACTGTAATTAAAAATTCGTAATTCGATAAATGATTTCATCTCTAAATTTCATGTTATTTAGTACCTAGTTATTATTTTGATTTCCAATTTCCTCATACAAACAAAATGCTAAAATTTAATTTTTATTATTGTTAATTTGTTATAGGTACAACATCATTTAGTTAAATTTCATTATGAGAAAATTCTTAATTTTAAACTTCGCCATAGGCCCAAAGGACGACAATTGTCAAGGCAATGAATGGTACTTGCCAAAGTGGCCGCTCTAGTAACAACCCACTACTACTCGGTTCGCACGCGGATCCGGCAAATAGTACATTCAAATACTCGGATTCGGTACCCGGTGGAAATTGTCTACTCGGTCGGTCCCTACTTATTATGTTATGTTTAAGTATAATAATATTTTGTTATCCTAGTATTTCTTCAGCCAATGATTAGTAGGGATGAACTGAAACTCAGCTCGGAGACTCAGCTCAGCCGAGTTTTGCAGTACTCGGCATTACTCGGACTCAGACAAACAATGGGTCCGAGTTTTAGTAAAAATTGGTTATATGATTTTCTGTTTTGAAAATGAAACTAAGATGTTTATATTTAGAAAGCGACAATTGACTTAACTGGAAATACGGATGCTGTTACTAGAAGTACTTACTAGTTACTACTTCCTTATGTTACCTGAGGCACAACCTAGAAATTCGTAAAAATTGTGCAAACTGCCAAGCTAAAAATCAAGAGAATGAGACTTTTTTCATATTCAAAACTTGGACTCGGTACAACTCAACTCGTAAAACCTGGTACTCGAACTCGGCAGGAAATTGACACTCGGTTCATCCCTAATAATTTTTTAGTATTCATTGTTCAATTGAATAAATGTAAATAGGGGAAAAGATGACAGGCAGCAACTCACAGTGCGTGAAATAAATGAGTTGCAGAGAGTTAATTAGTGAGTCATTGATCACTGCTTCAGTAGACATTGCTCTATCAGACAAAACAGATCTAAAACAGGTTGGTAATATAACATAGGTTGAGTTTCGCACTTTCTGGTTTGTGTTTTGGCTAATGAGTATTGTAAGGTGACAGTTTCTGCATTATTCAATGGTTTCAGTATTAATTAGATAATCATAAATTATATGAGCATATAATTTATTATGGACTAAGAGTTGTAATTGTTTTGATTAGGTTGGATCTAGATATATAATTGTGTCTTCAAAGGTTTTGATGTAGTTTTTGCCTTTAGTTTAAAAGACCATAGGCCTTAAATGTGACACAGAGGATCAAAACTTGTCATTTGTCGGTTTTTGACCTTTTTATTCAATCATATTGTGCAATGCATGAAGTTGTACTCGTTTGACTCTTTTATTGGTATTTTCATAACAACTGAGAAAATCAAAGTCGAAGTTTCAGGATATTCGTGTCATCAAATTTCTTAGCAACCATTAATTGATTGCTCTGCAATAATTTTGCTGGGCAATAAAGGGCTGTATTCTGTACGAAATAAAGCATACGGCATCAAAATCTAGTTACTACTTTGAAAACTATGGCAGGTTGGTGTATGAAATCTTGGCCATGCACGGCGAATTTACATGCATAGTTAGCAATGCAAACCTTGACACCACATGCGTTAAAAGTCATTTTTATCCAACTAAAAAAATATTTGAATTCAACATATATTATTTTAGACATTGAAAGTAGACATATTGTTTTGTAAAAATGTACCATAAAACAATTTTCTGTGTTTTTGACCCATATCGCCTATTTCTGCCTTTAGGGCAATAACTGGAAATGACAAGCGACGGCTTTTGAGCCCTGACATAGCAAATTATACTGTTGTTTACTAAACAATAGCATAATGTTGTTAGCTTAACAATTAACTAAATATTGCACTTTAGACTCAGTGTTATGGTGGGGTGGAACGAAGACAGGACACCTGTTGGTGGAAGAAAGTAGGCAGGCTGTTTAAAGAATAAAACAGGAGGGCTGTTGGGAAGACAACAGAAGGGCTGTTGGGGAAGACAACAAGAGGGCTGTAGGGATAAGAAAACAGGAGAGCTGTTGGAGAATACAACAGGAGGGCAGTTAGGGAAGACAGGAGGGCTGTTTGGGGAAGACCTGTATGACGTATCGAAAACAATCCTGAGTCACCTTTAAAATTCCTCTTGGAGGCTCTTCTTTTATATGTTCAATGAATCTGTCGGTTTGAGAATAATAGCCAAATTTCTCTTGCGTGCTTGTATTCTATAGACAGTTTTACAGTCAAGATCCTTCTGTTGGTGTGAGGCTTATTATTTAGTGCAGCTGCATCAAAGAGCTCGAATTACTTATCCTGAGAGAGTCAGTTCAGATGGTTACTATATTCTACAGCCTGTGGGGATCTGCTAATCCCATTCTTCCTAAGGATGACACAAGCCCATCACACCTTCTCTTGCATCAACTTGTCTTGGAATTAGCATTTGTTTGAAATTACAATGATTACATTCTGTTTTACAAGAGGCAATTCCTTTTCAACCTACCTGATGATGCAACTTGTAAATCTGACAGAAGCAAGCCACAATTCAGTGCCTTGTAGAAGTTCTTGAAAACCATTCATATAAATATCACACACAAATATTTGATAACCTATTCAATGTAGATGTAGGCCTATTAATTTTGATCTTATTGCAAGAGACTGAAGTGCACAATACAGATCAATGATGCATTGTGCAATTATTCTTGAGGGACTTACTCCTTGTCCCAACTAAGCAACTGCCACATGGCGAGCCTCAAACCTGTTCACTCCACAATACAGGTCGAGGGCTATAACTAATCGGTCGTTGCATAACTGCTATTAAAGTAAAGTTAGAATAATATAGTTAAAATAATATAATGAGGTGTTAGTCAGTCATGTCAAAGGCTACGCACAATCCATTCATCTAAATGGGAATACATTGGATTGTTGGTGAGCTAATAACCTGCTGTACGTCAGTGCGTGAGCTAGCCCTCTCCTACACATACACAACTGTAAACAAACCGAGGAAGAACTTTGCTATTTAGCTGCAGAAATGACAGTGTCATAACAATATAATGAAGGGCAGAAAGGTCCTGTATGATGGTCGCACTTCTTCGACTCCTTGATTAATTGTCATCGCGAAAGCAAGGCAATTGCTTTTTCCTCTTTAATTTTATTGACGTTGATCATCTCTGTGTGCTGTCATTGTGATGGCTGAAGAAACGCACGTGGCAACGGACTGTGAAAAAGCCAAGACAAATGGTCGGTGCACCGAAGATATATCGAAATCCTGTCAAAGAACAGACAGACATTAAGAATTTTTCATGGACTCAGCTATGGCAAATTGTTAGGCTTGAATATAATTAACCATTGTAAGATTTTTTTGAGCCAGAAGCCTGCATCTTGTAACCAGCAGAAATGGGATTAATCAATGATGCCGCCAAGTAAATAACTTAAGATCAGTTACCAGTTGATTTTAATTACTATGCTTGCTATAGTCCCATCATGATCAAATATTATTCAGGACTTTTTTTCAATATGTAGAGAGAAAGAATAAAAATTTTACTGTTTAATTTTAATTTTATGTGAACTTTATAATTTTCGATCTAGCCTGCAAGACATTTAGTAACTTTATTGTGAGACTTGCTTTTTTGTTTGCTTTATAAATGGTTTATTTCGTAGTTAATACTATCTTATTCTATTTTCTTATTTTAATATTAAATGATAACGTATTTTAATTAGTTAAACAGTTTTAATTTTTACAGTGCATGCTGATGCTGTAACTGACCGTATAATGAATTTAATACTGAATAGAATAATCAGACAGGCGTCTTGTGCATATAACCCCATTGTGCATATCCCAGGATATGCAAAAGAATAAAGTTGGCTGATAATGGCTGCTGAATCATGCAAGGTAGTGTTTAACTATTAATGTGTAAAAATGTGTGCGTTTCTGTGCAGTAATTATGGCAGCTGTAGCTGTACTAATTACAGTGTGCCTGGATACTTATTAGCTAGTCTGGGGTGTCTGCTCGTCATCTGCCATCTGGTGCTTGTCTCACTAATTAATATTGGCAGATTATGCTTGGATTAAATTTTCAACACCAAAATACAGCAAATGAGAGATGATCATCTTAGCATATCACATTAGTGTTGTCTAAAACTGTATGTTATTTTTCCATATTTACTGGGTGTGCTTCATGTTTCATAGCATTTGCACAAACTGATCCACCTGAAATACTACACAGTGCAAACTGATCCACCTGAAATACTACATAGTGTAAACTAATCTATCTGGAATACTATCAGGCATAAAAATTGACATGGAATACTACTAGGGATTTGATGCTACCCAAAATCAAACAACCCAAGTTGCCACACAATAAAAACCTCTATTTCAAGTCAAATGAGTTTGTGCTTGGGGTGGTATTTCAGGTAGATTAGTTTGTGCTTTGTGTAGTATTTCTGGTGGATTAGTTTGTGCTTGGGGTAGTATTTCTTGTGGATTCGTTTGTGCTTGGGGTAGTATTTCTTGTGGATTAGTTTGTGCTTTGGATAGTATTTCTGGTGGATTAGTTTGTGCTTCGGATAGTATTTCTGGTGGATTAGTTTGTGCTTGGGGTAGTATTTCTGGTGGATTAGTTTGTGCTTGGGGTAGTATTTCTGGTGGATTAGTTTGTGCTTGAGGTAGTATTTCAGGTGAATTAGTTTGTGCTAGGTAGTATTTCTGATCAAATGAAAAAGTTTTGTTGTATTGCAGTTTATGTTTTCACTTAAATTTTTGCTTATAATGAAAAACAGCGCTGTTTCAAGAATCCTTTCAGGCAAACCACATTTTTTTAATGAGTATCCTCATTTGTTAAATTTAAGCTGAATCTATTGTTAACAAATACATGGTATAGTTGTTGCAACATTTTTATGTTTGTATTGTTTCTTTAAGATGGTTGATTCGTCAATCGTATTGTTGTTCTTTCATACAAGTTTGAATCCAGACTGCCAACATTATTGGTGTAAAAACTAGATGATGTGTGATCAGCATTAAAGATGAAATTCTAAAAAAATTCAATGAATAGCAATTCTGCATGATCAAGTATGGACAGATTTGATCCAAGTGCTAAGGCTACAATCCTGATGATTTGTATAAACAAATGAGCTTGACATCGTAATGGTTAAAATGTTGATATGTTTGTGACTGGATTATAAGTTGCTTGCATATGGGCATTTAACTAATTCTATTGTATTGTAGATACATATTTCTATAGCGCCTCTCTCAATACAACTTAATCAGAGGCGCTCTCAGTGCGAAAAACCCCATATAAATAGAAAAGTTTTAAGAATTCGAGCAGAAGCAGAATCACCTCGAGTAAAAATTAGAGAGCGACTCACAGAGCGCATATCATTCCAAAGCAAAGGACCAACAGATGCATAAGCACTATTATGCCGGTATTTACATTTCTTCAAGTTCTTCTGAACGATTTTGGAATTCTACATGACTAGAGTTTTGCTTTTTTCCATTGCAGACATGTCAGGAGGAGCTAGAGCAGAATCTTTCCAGCAACTGCAATTCTGTACAGTGTCAGCTTTCTTCTCTCATCACGATGTGTCTTGATATTTTACCCAACTCCCATCCAAGTGCGCGCTTCACAATGCTTTGTATTGTCAACCGCATCACTGACATTTGCATATGGCAGGAGGCCCACGAGCTTCAAACGAATGCTGACGATGAAAATGAGGCAAGGGAAATGGCCTCAAGCGGGACTAAATTCTTGGAAACGGGTTCCACTGATGTCCATGGAAATGTGCCTCCATGCAAGAAGCTGCATCTTCTTCCACGCCAAGAGTCTCTGGAACGGGCAACCTATGTGAATCTCGACCGCGTGGCACAGGTCAGCCTGCGGTCGGACCAGGACAGTCTGAGACACAGGCTTGGGTCACGGAAAGCTAAGCCAGCCTCCTTCCGACACCGCGAGAGCCAGCGAAGTCTCATCTCGTCAACTGCTGTGACTCAAGACGAGGCGTCCCAGGAGGCAGCGCCCGCTGAAGCCGACCCTAACTCTTCCTTTCATGATCTGCAGGACAACAACGGTGGAACTGCACTCGATGTGCTCATGAACTCTGACCCGGCCTTGTTCCTAGCAATACTACAGGACTCCATTGCAAAGTACAAGCAGTTGATGGCTGCCAGACATCGATGCACGCCAAGTATTCGTTGGCGCCATTGCACGCATCACTGCCTCCAAATACTCAGTGCTCGGCTGTTTACTGTCATGTGCCAGGGAACCGGTGTTCAACACAAAGTGATCAGCTGTGAGCATCTGAAAGCACTTGTTGATGCTTTAGACCCAAATAATGATCCGGTGAGAATTCCTGTTAATTGTTCTCATTGAAATGTGATGTGATATTGGCAGTGAGTAATCTAGCATTCCCAGTCACATTTAATGTATTGTATTACATTCACAGATTTTTAAAGCGCCTGTACACAATCAATTTCATGACAAAGTCATGTGCACAAGACCTCAATTTCCAACTCATCACTATTTCAAAAGCTTTCTTTTTTTTATAGCTGCTTTCAGCACACATTCGTTAGTCATTGGGACTTGTTGGCCACCCATGACAATTTTTTACAATGACGGTAGCAATTAACAAACAATTAATAGGTGACATGAATGTTTGCAACTACTTAATAGTGAATCTTTTGTGTTTCTGATGTTGCAGCATCTTTTATGCCTTATACTGCAAGCCATTGCCTCCATTGCCATGAATCCAACATACCATGACGCTCTCACCGAAGCTGACATGCCCGACACACTTATGCAGTTACTCTTGCCATCTGACGAGTGGTACTACACCAATCATAGTACCAAGTACGCGCGATATGTCAAGTACCATGCCGCACGAATTCTTGTCTACATGGGTCTGTTTCAGAGACTGGGAGGCCGTGTTGATCTGTTTGATATGAAACGTAAGTATTGGGCAGAATTGTAGTATCAACTGTGATCATGGCACATATCCCCTTTGTCAGGATGCTGTTCTGATTGCAGAACCTTAGGAAAACCATCATCTTCGAAACTGATTAATTGATTGTAAATCCAATCATTGATGTGAGTCAGCACTAGAGTTCTGTTTTGAGTTCTATAACTAAGTACAACGGAAAATTTCCAGCCTTTGGTCTTGCATACTGATAAATATCTAAGTTGAGTGAAACATGTAAGTTCTATTTTAAATTTGGGATTATAGTTTGTAATTCAGAGTATGTGTGGCACGGTGGCCGATTGGTTAGAGCGGTCTACCCGTAACGCTTAGTTTGTGCTGAGTGAGCGGTTCGACCCTCATCGGAGGGGTCTCTGTGAGCAAGTCCTTCACGCACAATTGCATTGCTGTACAACTGCAATTGCGGTGATGAGCAAAAAATGTTGGAGAAAGGGCGATGTAAAATTTCATAAATTTTAGAATAGGCCATTGAACAGTGTAAAGCCAGAGAACACAAATCAGTCGTTGTTACACAGACGCTTCTTGATTCAACCATGTATCAGCTCCAGTCCATCCTAAACTGTGTCACTCGATTAGTGGTCAGTTTACTAAAATACTCTCAGCATGTGTCTGAATATACGAGAGATGCACTCCGCTGGCTCCCTATCGGGTATAATGGTACTAAATGGTAGACTGTTCGGGATTGATGGTTCAGCAACAGAGTTCTTCTTCGATGGGTCTTTGTTTGAATATAGAGGTTGCTGTTAATTGCCAAGCACAACGGACGCAGGTTCCTGATTATTAGGAAAGTGTTCGATACCGAGTTATTAATTCTAAGAATTTATATAGTATATGAAAACAATGCTAACTGTTACTTGTCGAAAGTGATTTCTGGAACTTATCTTTTTGTGCACCTTTGCTTCTTAGCACCACTCGCATATTCTCAGGATCTTTACCTTTCAAGATTTTCTATTCTACAGTCTGCATTTCTGTTACAAATCAGATTTTGACTGAGCCTTTGTTGTACATTATTTCTGTAATGGTTCTCGATGTTTATATATTCGTGTAAGATGTAAGTTATAAAAAATGTTTCAATTTCAGCATTCAATGGTTTTATGCAAGGAGTGGTGCATGAGAATGCAGAGGATGCATTTATAGATCAAATGGCATTGGGTCAGTTGCTGTGGAAAGATTCCAGTGGAAGGAAAGTGGCTGGAACGCTTGAGGGACTCATCTTGGAATTGATGCAGGTGAGATTATCTGTGTTTTTGCAATAATGATATGTGTTGCTTTAATATGCTTTCTGCTTTCTTAATGATTGATTTCAAGGCTTCTAATTGCATGAAAACCAGCAAACAATCAGAAGCATATGCAGTGTGCGGTTCTGGATAGCAGGCTTAAGGTAGGCTGTGACCTGTTCTGGAATAGAACCTGAGTGAGCCAACACATGTATGTCTATACCATATCACATATTATAAGAGCTAAGACTCAAGAAATGAAATATCATAGTTGCCTAATTAAGAATAAACCGAGTTATATATGCAGAGCAAGAGGTAAAAACAAAGGAATTGGACCAAGGGAGAAGAAGAAGATAGAAGGTTATCTTAATTAGATATGAAAGCTGTATTTTGATCATAGCAGCTACTAAAATGTGCTAGTGACTACAAAGATTGTAATGAGTTTGTGGATTCCTTGAAGAATTTGCGAGGTCCTTACCTTAGACCTTAGTCTGTCCTCGTGCTGTTAGCATATTGGGCGACACAGCTTCTCCATGCTCCTCTGTCCCTGGCAGCCTCACTGGCCTCCTCCCATGTCATTTCTCCGTCGCTGAGATCAGTTGAGACCGTGTCCTTCCAATTCTTTCTTGGTCTTCCTCATTTTCTTTTCCATTCATTGTCTTTTTCGAGATTCTGTCCACGTCCACGCGATGTAGATGACCCAGCCATCGTAGTCGTGTCCTTCTTATCATTACCTCCATTTTCTCCATACCCATTCTTCTTCTAATCTCTTCATTCTTTATTTTGTTTCTTCGTGTGATTCCCAGGATCTTTCTCTGCCATTTAATCCAAACTTGGTTTTATTAGACATTGTTTGATGACCAGCTGAGGTTTCATTAAGCAGCCAAGTGGTAGACTGCATATGAAATTTCTTTCATATCAACTTCGGGGTTCAAATTCTGTTGCATGACATAAAATTGATCATAATAATTGCCATCCTTGTATCAGTCTGTCTGTGTCTGTATGTATATCACTACGTGTGTCTGTATTAGTGTGCGTGTCTATGTGTGTCCGCCATCCGCCTGTCTGTCCATTAGTCTTTTAATGTGATCCATATCCACAATGGTGTGCCATATCTTCTTATTCTTGACCTGCTTCCAGGCTGCATTTATCCAAAGGCCAGTTTATTCAAAATCCTGATCTACTATTCTGATCTACTATGTGGCCCTTGATTTACCACATGTTTTTTCCCAGTACTCTCTGTCATTGTAGTTTGAAGGGCTCTTCTACAGTTATCCTTTTGTGCAAAATGACTGAAGAGGTGCAATTGCATGTTTAAAATGTAGCTGATATGGCTGACAAGTTTTGCCCGATTCTCTTTGCGTTGGTGATGCACATCCGATTGATGCGTTGTTGTGTCTCTACGTTGACTGAATACTCTTCAACCCTTTTAACATTCTTCCTTTGAGGACTTCTGGCAAAAGGAGTGCATTATATTATGAACAGTTAACTTATCTACTCTAACAGGATATTCTATAAGTGACATCATGCAAATTACTTTTTTCTTTCAATTCACTCAAACTACAGTCTGGTGCTATATTAAGTTCAAAGTGATTGATTGATTGATTTTTTGGTTGATTGATTGATTGATTGATTCTTAATGCTGATGTTAGTCTTCTTGGCAGCATTCCAAAGTTTGCCCTTATTTCAGACTTTATTTGGGACTCACTTCATTGGCTACCAATTCAACATTGTATGCAATTTTAAACCCTCCCTCCCTTCCCTCCTGCAAAGGCAGCTTTGCAGGAGGGAAAGGGTTTAAAATGGGTTTGGGGTTTGGATGGCTCCAACCTACCTGAGGGTTTTCTGCACTCTGGTATTTTCTTTGTCTGCTTCAGGAAAAATCCAGGAGCATTGCCTATGTTGCCCCCACCCTCAGCTTTGAACCGTCTTCTAAAGTACCTGCCCCTGGAATGACTAGTCCTCTCACCTTGCCAGTTTCAGAGGCGCCTTAAGACTTTCTTGTCCTCTGCCTCAGCACAGACGCCTGTTGACACTACTGCTGATTTTGAGTGGCTCTATACAAATTTCAGTTACATTGCAGTACATTACATTTCATTGACCAACTACATTATGTTGCCTGTACCATATCTTTAAATTATAATTTTTTCTGTTTTTTCCTACGATATACATGAAGGGTTTTAGTGGAAGAATGGTTTATTGTTTGCCTTTACACAACTGGACAAAGTCTGTCCAAATGAATAATGTCAGATCATTAACTGTAGAATAGATGTCACTTGACAACAGAAGTTTTACTTCTGTAAAAAGGTTTGGTGTGCCTTATGGATTTTGGCCACTTATCAAGAAAATGAAAATTTCCTGATAGGGTCAGTTTTTTGGAACCACCTATTTTCGGAATAATATTTCCTTTCACATTTTCAGTCAACCTATATGCTGCCAACAGAGTAAGCTGATTTGTGTATTCCATGCATGCCTGGACATGAATGAGCTCAGTGCATTTAAGTGGTAAGTCATAGCATGCCGAGGCATGTTTTGTGATGATGGTTGTTGGTGGAACAGGCTATAAAAGAGGTTTACAGACACAGATGCATTGATGTCATTTTGTACATATGTTGAGATACATAATAATAATTGAGTGCTCATGAGTTGTAGTACCCTTATATATATATATATATATATATATATGTATATATATATATATATATATATTATACCTTAATAAATGAGTGAGTGTGCTGTTTTCATGTTTTTCAAATTTTAGAGTAACATGTTGAGTGTGAAATATCACATAAATGTGTCAACAACTATGATACATTTTGTTAATCTGTGGAGAGTTATGTTTTAAACCTGAAAAGAAGGCGATGAAGCCACTTGCTAATAACACCTACGAACTGTACTTTTGATGTAAAGATAGTGATCAGGATAAAGGTTGGGCACCTCGTATTTGTTGCACATCTTATACAGTCAATCTTAGAGCATTGGTTAATAATTTTGTTCTCGGTCGTGGATATGGGTCGTGGATATGGGTCGTGGATATGGGTCGTGGATATGGGTCGTGGATATGGGTCGTGGATATGGGTCGTGGATATGGCGGGAGCAAACAGATCATGTTTCAGATTCTTAGTTCTGTTTGAAAACTGCTTTGGGCTATTCCTCTAAAAGCAAGAAACCAAATGAATATCCTAATCTTCCATTGGCACTCAGACCACTACCACATGATGACAGTCTTGCTGTGCTGAAACCACTGGCTGCTTTGACCATCGACGACGTTGATGAAACTGTGGCAGCAGAAACAGAAAACTATTGATCCTGATTTCCAAGCACTGCACTGCTGTGCGCCTCATTTGACAACTCAACCTTAGCTAAATGACCTAGTCAGGGATTTAAATTTATCAAAAAGTCAAAGAATGGAATTACTGGACTCCTCTGAGTTCAGGGATGGAGTCTGCTAGCCAGGGTGGATACGATTTTAATCGAATGATTTAAATAATTGATTTAAATTCTGATTCATATCGTGGATAAAAATTCTGATTTAAATCAACAATTTTTCTTCATAATTAATAAATCGAATTGATAAAACAGCAGCAGCTTTCAAACTATCTAGCAGTGATTTGAAGCAATTGTCATTGTACTTAAATTTTGCACTGTGTTATTTAAGTATTCAACAGGGGACATACACTGGAACGTCAAAAAAGCGTGTCCTCTATGTTTCAAAATGTTTCAAGTTTGAATCAAGATTCAATAATGAATGAATGAAAAAATTTCAGGACAATAATTGTGTCAAATACTGCTTGAAACATATTCCAGGACAGCTGTGATACATCAAAATAACACTGCTAGATGAGAGTTAGATCTATGGTACTTAGTGGACACTTGAGTTTAGTTACTAAACCAAGTGTCTTCTGACTCCACTTTAGTTTAATAATAATTAATAGGCAGGTGTTGAAAGAGTTTTCTCATTGTTTGGACTTGTTCATTCAAATCATCTTGGAATTGAAAAGGCTGGGAAGCTAATGTTTTTATATATATTGCTATATAAAAGACCAATACAATTGGACAATGAAAACATTGAATGAAGAGACTTCAAGAGAACTAGAGACCTGTTGACTATTTATAAGAAAATAGATAGTGAAAATAGAGTAGTAAGATATTAAATATTAATAAATAAGATGTGTAGTACCAGTAACTCGTTCTTGGTCTCAACTCAGGTGACATTTTATCAATATATGAAATTCTGCTTGGAATTGAGGTACTCAATGTATCTCAAACAACTTATAATTTACAGTAGAACAACTGTGTGACTGTGGCTATGTTAGTATGTTATGTTTTAGTAGTAATTATATGACAAATTAAAATAATTTCTAAGGAATTCTGATGTCCATTTAAACTATAGCACTTAAAATATAGCGCTCAGATTAAAATAAAAAATCCAATGAAAATTTTTTTAAATCCGATTTAAGCCAAATAAATTTGATTTTTTGATATTTTGGAAAATTAGCAATTTTTATCAACCCTGTTGCTGGCACAAGGAGCTAAAGCTTCTGTGTTTCGAAAGTGCTATGTCAATTTTTTTTAGTTTTTAGATCATTCGATGCTTTATGTTTCTGCAAAAGATGCTGAGGGCTAGTTTGGCACATTTATGTTATTGCACAGTGACATACGATAAATATTAAGCTGTTATTGTCATCTATCCAGTACAGTTAGCATTACTGGAATTTGTGATGATTTGAAAGTTGTAGCACTTCTTGTTGTGATACAGCTAGGTTGTACAAAGTATTGTTGTTTCATTTGTGAATGGGACAGTCATGTAAGAGATTCTCACTGCATCAAGAAGGACTGGCCATGTTGCAAAAATTTGGTACAGGTTGAAAGAACATTCCTTCGACTTGGTACCAAATGTTCGCAATGTGGCCATTAAGGTTTTCTTACCACCTCTTCACATCAAACTTGGACTAGTGAAGTACTTTGTGAAGACACTGAACATAGAGCAAAGTATGTCAGATATGCAAGAGACAAAGTTTTCTTGCATCATTGAGACTAAAGTATGATAAGGCATACTAGTCCTTAAATAAGATGAGGTACGGGAGGAACAACATTCACTTTTGTGAAATCCTGACCAAAGTTGAGTTAACTTTGGCAGTTTTTAAGGTTGTTGTGTGCAACTTCCTGGCCAATAACAAGATACCAATTTATGTTCAGGTGGTTGAAAAGGTGCTTCAAGCATTTCGTCTGATGGATGCCATAAGAAGTACATGTCTTTCATTCCCTCTGAATTTTATTCTGAAAATCTTGGTGATAGTCAGCGATGAAAATGACAACCGATTTAATCAGGACATTGCCACAATGAAAAAAAGCCAGAAACAGTTAAAATTTGTTGTCCAATGTATTTGGCTAAAAGAACCTCTGCACTACAATTTGATATTTTCTTAACACAACATCTAAAACGTTTCCATGCATTGAAACTAACACTCCCTGATGATGTCTTCAGGTCTATCAGTGTGTCGTCTTGAGAATGAGAATTAAGGCCACTTTGTGGCACAGTTTTCATTCACGAACAATAACATGTTTGTGCTCATTGTAGACTAAAATGTCTGAAAATTTGTTGAAAACAATCTGTGAAATCGGTGAACTAGTTGGTTAAGTTGACTTAATATCAGTGTCATCAACTGCTTCTTGGTGTTTTGCATCTACGAGTTATGCATTGTTGTGTTCGCTCAACAGTGAACCGTATTTCCTTGGTTGAAATTTAATTCGTATTTGTTATATTTACTTTTTTGAATTTGACCCAAGACCTACTTGATGGCGTTTGTCACTAAACGGCACAGTTGCAGGCAGTTAGTCTTGAGATCTTCTTTCTGTAGTTTTTAATGTACAGAATTGTATAGGCATTGTTGCTGAATATCTAGTTTCACAAAGTGGGTCTGTGCATGCTTGAACATTTAGATGAAAGCTGCCAGATATCTTTTGGCTTTATAATTCTTGGTCTTAATTAATTAATGCGTATTTCTCTATTACTGTAGGAAGTAGAGCGTGGATTTAGTGAGCCAGGCCATGGAGCGGTAAACAGCGAGAACATTCCACGAAAAGGTCCTATCCTTCTGCAGTTTGAAAAATGCAGCAACAGCAGCTCATGCAGTAACCTAGAAGAAGAAGTTTTGTTAGGTGGCGAATCGCGCGTCGCACCCTTTGTTGAGTACTTTTTTGAGGTTCTTCCTCTCGTTGTGCATCCCATCATCATTCTACGACTGCTTTGCCATAAGATGTTTGGCAGTATGCTGCGCCGAAAGACGGCACAGCAGCCACTGTCGCCAACCACAAACACTCTTACGGCCCCAATGTTTGTTGAGACAGAATCTTTCCCGTTGTGGTCAGGTGGTCGTGACGTCGATGCAGCATCCTCAGATCCAAAGCCTGTGATGATGACTTCCCACATGTCCACAAAGAAACGCAGCGATGCCACAAGGAAGTCCAACGTCCACATCCAGATTGCCACTCCTCTGAAACAGAAACTGGACGAAGACGACGAATTTCACTTACGACGAAGGCGAACAAGACGTGCGGGTTCAATGGACAAACACTTGCTGCATCTCGGTTCTGCAAAGCGACGGTCAATTAATTCTGCGATGACTTTGGCTATAAAAAGCATTGGTGACAGTCTCTTGCAACCAATCGATTTGAACATTTCCCCACCAGCCGCTTCCGGTGATGCATATGCTTTGGACGCCAAGCGGAGGCACCCTTTTCAGTTCCCTAGTCTGCAAAAGCGCTCAAAGTCACAGGGATATATCACGAGGATTGGCGACTCTACGGAAAGCATTCTTTTTTCACATCGGTCTTCGACGCTGAGCATTTTGAAGCCTGCGGAGTTAGAACTGAAAGAATTTCAGCGTGAGCTAATTAACTTGCCAGTTTTTGAAATGGACATGCGAGGCGTGAATGAAGGCACTTCAATATCAGTTTCTCGTTTCAGTTCAGTGCCAGATCAGCTGGAGTTCCTTCGGGATGAGAATGTGAAAGAGTCACAGCGTGATCCAAAAGACCTGTCTTCTTTACCGAAGCACCATGCAACGCAAGTTCGTAAGAAGACGCCAAAGCTGTCATCGACGACTATGCAGAAAAATTCCAATGAAAGCTGTATTCGCATTGGAAGCCTGCCTACGCATGCCTCCAAACAACGAAAACATTTAGAGCCATCATTGGGTGACCACACAGTTCTTTGGGTCAAGGACAGTAATTTGCATGGTGCTGAAAACGCCTCAAAAAAAATCACAGACGGGTTACAAAGAACATGTGTTGATTCTGAAACTGCAACAGAAGGAGGTTCCACCCTGAGGCCACTTCCGACCGAGGCAATACTCTTCCACTTTGCTGCTGCCACTCCTTGTGAATCTCCTGGTTCAATCACCGAGATGCTCGAGTCACCACTGGAAAAGAGCGAAAACAAGCTACCTAACTCATCAGTTGACACATGTCCTTCAAGCACAGTGCATGCCTTAAATACGACAGTCAAAAGCATAACAGTTACAGCTTCAGCCTCAGAGTTGTTGACGACCTCTTCCTCCCCTGAGACAACTTCGCTGGTGCTTCGTCCGAGCAGCCTATGGAGTCCATCAAAGTCGACAGAGCACCTATCGTTGACGTTCTCACACACCATTCTTTCTGCACAAAACTCCACACTTGGCACCTGCCAGACCTCTTGCGAACAGCACAATCCAAATTTCTCACTAGTCTTGCCAAGTCCCGGTCATGATATTCCTGTCAACCACAAAAGCATCATGGATCTCTTCCAAGCATGGATCCAGATTTGTAGTGCAGACTTGGAATGCTGTATTGCGATGAAGAATGAGACAAAGGACTTCCTGAACAAAATGTCCTCACTTGGCACTGATTATCGTACCTGGAGTTACCAGATGCGAGACAAATTGATGCTGGAGGTTAGTTTTACTTTTCTGACTTTTTTCTAAAAATCTCTAATTTTTTAATCTTGTTATTGTTGCCTAGTGTGGTTTAGTGATTTTATGACCTTGTTTGGAATACTTGTTTTATCTGAATATGTCCCTTCCATGTCATGCTGTTTGTTCCACCCTTCTGCTGTCTACATCTTTTCTCCATCTAGAGATCAACACGACTTTACTTTCCTCTATGGAGACTTGGAATGTGTGTTTGTGGATTTGATATATAGAAAAACAATGAGGCAGTCCAAGAAGAGGACATCTTTTGAGAGCCAAATACCCATAATCATATTGATGTTTTAACTTTTTGGGTTTGTTGTAGGAAACAGTATTAATAAGAAAAGAATCTGAGGTACCAACGGATGCAGAGAATATTCATATGCAGTACAAGAAGGTATATTGATTGAGTCTAATAGAAATGGTAGAGTGAATAAGTGTTACTGATTGATGGGGCACTGAAATACGGAGCACCCCAATGGCTGACCCAGAGTCCTCAAGACTGGACCACAGACCTGGCTAATGTTTGCTGGCAATTGAAGCATTTACAAGCATTGTCATTCATGCTGATGTTTAGTGTTTACGTTTCAGAAGTGTTTCTGACAGTTCTTGTTGTTTAATAAAGACATAAGATTATATGAGAAAGTGAATTTGACTGTGGTTAGTTTGAGTTATGTTGAGTTTATGATTGTGATTTCTGTGGTTAATGGTCAGGAGCTCAGACTGTCAGAGCAGACTCTGAATAACGCCTTGTATAAGTTTTTAGGCTTTTAATCCTGAGCATTTATTCAAATCTTCCAACTGGCATTGCCCAACTCACATTCAAATCTTAAATTTTTTGCCATGTGAAGCTCAGGGCCAATGAAGCATTAAATATTATTTCATATACTATTCGTTTATTGAAAAACAGACAAGGTTGACATGCTGTGACCCTTCATAGTTCTTCACGATGCAATACAAGGTAAAATTTAGAATCAAGCCTAGAAGCTCAAAACAGCATGCTTTTGAGCTGCCCAGTGCGCCAAAACGCTGACTCAAAAATAGAATTGAGTGCATCCTTGATGTTAGACCTACTGTATTGCTTCTTAGTTTCAACGACTAATCATCAGAGGTGAACTGCCCTGCTCACTGGAAGAGGCAGCCATCTTAGCATCAATACATCTTCACTTGGATGAAACATGGCCAGGCGACACGCACGGATGCACGCATTCGGACGAACCATGCGAACGAGAGAGAGATCACTTGCTTCAGGATGAAGGCGGCTCGTGTCTGCAACGTGACCGTAAGCGCCGGCTTCACCTTGGACGAATTCGGAAAACTTTTCGGAACAAAAGTCAACGGCATGGAAAATCATCACAGTGTTTTGTCTGTGCCAATGGGAACGATGGCCTTAGATCATGCTTTCGATTTCCTGACAGCGCAATGGCATCTCATTTGCCTCCTACATACAGATCGTCCAGAAAAATTCGAGATCTAATTGAGGTGAGGCCATGATCTGAGTTATAATCTGAGACAGTCATAATCTTATCATATCGTTTGCCAAATGTTATGTATTTAACTTGACATATATTTGTTTAATTGAATTTCAGGTTAACACGCCATGCAGCATCTGTTACAGGGACAAATATGTAGACTGTCTGTTAAGCAATCTAGTTATAACTTAATGACTTTGAGCAAAAATTATGTGTTCCTGTGTGGGGTGCACGGGATTAAATTGTGATTGTCTTTGCTTGGCAAAGTGTAACAGTGTTACCGGGAGCTTTAGGCTATGCAGCTGAGGGAGATGGCATCCAATAGTGAGTCATGGTATATAGATCTAAAGAGTCTATCATCGGCTGCTTGGTCCAGGTGTTCGACCTGTGCGTACGGACGGAGGGAGTAGATGGCTGCAGTTCATCATGTTCATAAGATGTTCTATCTTTGCTCTTTTGCTAGCTAAAGTGTAGCCCAACCTGGTTGGTGAGGCATACATCCCTGAACCCACCATTGTCAATTTGGCAATCTCTTTTAAAGCCGGTTGCAGGAGACTTTGCGTGCAAAGGGCACATAGGGCGTACATGGACGATGCGGGCAGTTACTGGGACTCCCTCAATATGGGCTTCCTCTGCCTGTTGTGCTAGCTGCTTTCTCGTTTGCTGGTTTAACACTGACTGATTTTAGCATTCTCTGTTGAATTGTGTATTAGTGTTTAGCTAATTACTAAGCCTTCATGATTTTGCTAGCTTCATATCATAGCCATATCATGTATATCTTATCATAGCCATTTCATAGCCATTGATTCTCTCAACAGTCTCAAGTCCTGCATGTCGATCAATCGACTCAGGCTTAATCGTACTACACATAATGTATTTGCAAAAGAGTGGCAGAGAAAAATATGAAGAACTGTGTCATGATCATGGAAGGGATAATCCACAGAGAATGAGGAAATGAGGTTGCTGAGTAGGGAGATGTAAAGAATGAACTGCAGAGGACCAATAACTAACCCTTGAAGAACACTGTGCACAGATGAAGTTTGAGGATTAGATAATTAACCAGCCTCATTAGCTGTTAATGTTTCTGAATGAAGTGCCATGAACCGTGTTTTTTTAAAGTTTCTTCTCATGTACCCGTAGTGCATCTGCAGACGGTAATAAAGAATATGCTTACTTACTTACTTGCTTACTTGCTCAACTGTTTACTTAGGCTGATATTCTAAATAATTATGTTGCAACTTTAGAATCCTTATTGTCAAACTTGCTGATGAATGAATATCAATTACCAAAGGTTTCTTTAACCTTGTGGCAGTTTTTATGCACTTGTATACTGGGATAGCAAGTAATTTGATCATCTGCAGCCACTAAATCGATGATTTACGTAAGTAAGTGTATGAACCAGTTCATGACTTCTGCTAGTGGGTTGCCTAACATGGCATTGTAATGGTCGACAGCAAGTACGATATCGCAGTCGTTTCTATGCACTGCGTGGTGTGGCTGTGATGTCTTTGATAGGCGAATCATTTCGCTGTGTGGCAGCCACTGATAAGGTGAAGGCCTGTCATGAGCTATTTATCTGTACATAGGCTATTTGTGACGTTTGCATCCCGAACGGAGGGATTAAAATTCTTCATGTGATCAACAGTTTACGCTGTGATGGTCCAAATAATTATTCTGTCCTTTGATTTATTACCAAACAAGAGAATGTTTCACAGAAATCTACTTTGCTGTTTTTCTAAGCAGTGCTTGATTTGTTTGTTTTCAAGGCATTTCTCAATGTTTATTAGACTGAAAGTGTATATTGAATTGAACTGCTTTCTAAATAAGGTTAAAGAAACCTTATAGTCCAAATTTGGCTGTCTGCAGATGTTCAAATGCAATATAATACAATTGTGATTTTTAACTGATATATTGTTACTGTATTTACCTTACATGTAACCTATGCATCTGGGGTTGGAATCCATCCTTAGGTAACTGTGGCAATTGTGCCAGAATATCCTTGAGACACCTGTGATTTATTGCCTGATTGTATTTGCCATATTACATTACATTCTCCAGCATGTTTTTTGTTTACTTTGTAAACTGGTTAAACATCTTATTATATTGCTTATGTTAAAAACTCCAGGAAAAGCAGATGAAATTGTGGCATACGACATTTTATGACAGTGAAATAAAACTGAAGCAGCTATACACAAAGATCTGCCATCGTCTTCCAGCATACAATTGTAAGCTATATGTGGTAAAGGAAATTGCCAACCAAGGGAAGATTCAAGTCCAAGAGGTACTCAGCCAACGAAATCCATTGAAAAAGGTCAGTTGAAAATTATTTTCATGTTATTAAGCATGCATTTCTATAATTAGGTTATGCTAAATTATGTGTCTTGCTTGTTTGCCGATCTCACATTTAGTTTAAAGTTCTTGCTTTGGTGCTTAAATCCACACTGGGTATTGCTCCTAAATATCTCATGGATCACATTCTGTTTCCTCTTTCAACAGTTTCTCATCAAAATTTCCATTCCTTGGACTGGCATGTTCACTTTGTTCCATTAGTTAGAATTACTATTGCCCAAACTAAATCCTCCCCATGGGTTGCCCTTCCCTCGTCTCTATTTGTTACCATTCTCTCTGTGTATCTTACTGCATTCTTCTTCTTCCTCAAATCCGAGTTCTTGCTACTGAATTGCTAAGTACTGTGAGCAGCAATGCAATATAAAGTGACCCTAAAGGCACAAAGGCTTTGAAGAATTTGCTCCTAGTATTCACTCAGTGCACAGTTAGGGTGACAGTTATGCTCCTTTTTTGCTGGAGTAGGTAGAGTAGATAGAGTTTATGGCCTGAGCATTGTTAAGTTGTTATATGATGGGTGATAGGATCCATAGTACATGATATCCTATGGGTCCGGCACTGGCGTGTGAGTGTCGGCAGCAGTTGGGGCGAACGCCCTGGGAAAGTCTTGAATTCCTTCCCGTCTTCTACTGGTACCTTGGAAGGCCGAGATCCGAGGTTTTTCCCGTCTTTTTCTTGATTGTTCCCTGGGTAAGATCTTCCAGGTCTGGCACAGGATTTAAGACTGTCCCGATGGTAGAGTCACTAAGTTAACGATGAAGTCCAAACATTGATCGACAAATATTCTTTATTGTGAAGTACAGCAGCGACAAACAGCCAACGAATAATAGTTGTGATCAAATAATCAACAGCAGACTGCCAACGACTCTACTGACTGCAGACTCTAACTGAACTGACTGCAGACTGAACTCACTCTCTGACTAATGAACTGAACTCTACAGCCCCTTATATAGTCTAGCAGTGCTACAGGGGTAGCACATAGTGCTACAGGGGTAGCACAGAATGCTATAGGGGTAGCACATAGTGCTACAGGGGTAGCACAGAATGCTATAGGGGTAGCACATAGTGCTACAGGGGTAGCACTTAGTGCTACAGGGGTTGAGCGCAGGTTGTTACAGGGGGTAGCATGTAGTGCTACAGAGGTAGCACCGAGTGCTACACCCCTGTAGCACAGATTGCTATAGGGATAACACAGAGTGCTACAGGGGGTAGCACTGAGTGCTACAGGGGTAGCACAGTCTGCCTCTCAATTCGAACTGGCAAAAACGCCACAATACCGCCTTCTTTGGGTGATAGGATCCATGGTACATGATACCACCATCTTAGCAGTCCCTCTTCCACGATGTACATGCAGATAACTATCTGGCTTGAGCAAGCAGGTTGATCTGAAATGGACAGACGTTTTGATTGTTCGTAGAATCCCTTTTTAGGCAGATGGTCAATGTCATTCCAGTCCTCTTCTCAATTGCCAAGCGCATAGCAATTTTTGGCTTATCCAGGAGCACACAGAGCCATGTGTTACCAAAACCATTGAAAACTGACAAAGGGCAACACAATGAGCGAACAGCTGGTGATGAAAAACAATTCATGAATCAACAAATGCATCATTCATGCAGGAAGAGAAAAATTACTGGTTGAGAGACTGGTGACCAAGATCCAGTCTGATCGTATATTATAGGGTCAGCTTTTCCCACCAAATGAATAGATGTACAGTGGCCAAGTTAAAACCTTCTGACATCCTACAGCAGTACAGTGCAGACGACCCATTAACACAAAGTCATTGGGGACAAGCCATCAGTCATGGAGGGTAAAGCAGACCTTCTTTAAGATAAGCTAATGCAGGAATTACCTAATTATTACTCAATCGGTACATCATTATGTCCATTCATCTGACCATCAGTCCGTTCTTCTGTCCATCCGACCAACCATCCGATTGTCCGTTCATCCGACTGTCCATCCAAATATCAGTCCATTCTGTGCTATTGAACTCTCACCTTCGGTCCTCTACACAGACGACAGAAAATCAGGGACACCATTTTCAACCTAACAACTATTGTTCTTCGTGTTCCACCGATGGTTAACAATCAGAGTACTAACTAGTCTCAGTCATGTTCTATACTGTGTCTACTGACAGTATTTAGTGACATAATAATTATAAGAACAACAGTTGGCAGGCAGTAAACCATTCAAATACATCTTTTTGTCTTTGACTTAGGTTCTTTTATGAACATTTAATTCATAATAAAGATTTATTTGTATTTGGAATACTATCGTCAGTGCAGTTTGCCTCTGTTTAACATGTAGGTTTCACGAATCCTAGGTGTTAGTCAAGAAAAGCTCATACTGCTCGACTCAAAGACTCGGCTCACGGTTGAGCATCATCAGGCTAGTGAGCTGGTTGAGTGGAGTGCTGGTTTTGGGAAGCATCACGATATCATTGTCCTTGAGTTCCATGGTTCAAAGCCATGGTTCCTGTTAGCACCATCAATGGAAACTGTCAAGGCCATCATGGCGGCCATCTGGGATGTGGTTGGAGTGACCAATCGTCGGGTTGACAGTCTGCCATTCCATCGCAACATGTTCAATTTTGGTAAAGCAATTTAGTGTAGCTCATGTAGTTTAGAATGGCATTTCAATTTGGTTTCAATGTAGTTTCAAAGTTAGTTAAAAAATCGATACCTTGTAATTAATAATTTCTTAATTGACCTGACTGATCTATGGCTAATCTTATCTTCATTCTGTTTCATTGCTTGACAACAATTTACTTTCAGTTGAATGATTCCAGCCAATATGTTTTCTCTGTCCCTGATTATTATTATCAGGATGAATTGATTGTTTATTTTTAGGGATCATAACTTTTCTTTAATTAATGTGTGCAACTAATATATTTGTAAAACATTGGAAATATAAATTTACTATTATATTATTTCTTATAATCAAATTCATTTCTTTGTAATAACAAAATTCATTTTAAGAAGTCTACACTCTATGCTTTTCTTGTCAGTACTTATTGATGAATGCATCTTAGCCAGTAGCAGCACTTACCTTTGGCTTTTGCATACTTTGCACAAGAATCTGCTTAACCCTGTAACAAGGAGCATGTACTAAATGTATGGGCAACTAATGCAGCTAGTGGTTAAAGGGTTATGCTCGGTTTGCACGTGGTGCTAAAGATTGGTGCTTAGCAGGACTTCTGTGTCAGCTGTGCACAGCTTCCTAACTAGGGATGGTCAACTGTCACTAGCAGAAGCTGACTTTAAGCCCAGCAGAGGGCAGTAGGCCTACAATTGAGATTATGTAAACCTAATATACCGCTGCACATGTGTCCACTCCCCACAGCTGTAACTGAGATAAATTATCATAGCACTGGTGTCCTGCCCTCACTTTTTAGTAGTAGTTTCAGTTGAACAACAATGTGCGATAGCTAAGGTCATTATTGTTGCCCTCCTCCTTTATGAAGGCTTTGGACCAGCACTCCCAAAGTATGTGCAGTGGGAATCTCCCTCCATTTTTTGGCCTTTTTCATCTGCACTGGCATGCCTTTATCAGCCGTCTCCGCTAAGGTGACAGCAGCTGTATACCAGTGCAATTGACAGTTCAATCCAGATGCTTTCAAGCTCTAAAACCATGTCTGGAACCAGTAGGTATTAATTTGATCATAAACATGAATTATCAGGTATCAAATCATTAGCACTTTTTTTGCATAAGGTGGCCTTTCAAAATTTTTGGACTACTTTGTCTGATACCAGTTTTTTCCCTCCTTCCAAAATATGCTAAGGAGTTATTTTGATTAGTTATATTGTATTAGCACAGAGGAATAGAAATTGCACTGGCATTACTGTTTAGTTTCCTCTTATCCTGCTTTGCTCTTGACAGACTTTTGGCGGCGCCAGATAACAGTAGTCGCAGATCAATGCACGGACTTTTCTGAGGAGCTTCAGCAGCTGCAGAAGATGCTGCACTTTCCAGAAGAGGTGGCACTGCAGCTAATTGAGAATGAGCACGCTCTTTTCCAGAAAGTCCACCCAGTCGAATTTGTTCGTCAAGTCTGTCTCGACAAGTTCAAGTCGTCTGCTATTTGTCAGCCTGGCATCCAGGACCTAGTTCACCGATTCCAACAGGTACGTCATTTGTATCATTCGCTAAAGTAGCTGAGCTTTATTGTTTAGACTTCACCTCCAAGATTGAAGTTTGCTTCCTGGTATTATTATTTCAGTCAAATGGCTCTGTTGTTGCACATACCTATGATGTGAATCATGGGCAGGATATTGATTGCTTTGTACTGCAGAGTTAGTTCACATGTGATAACTCATGTATACCCTAAATTTGATGCTGCACCTTCCAGTACTGTGCAAATTCAGTCATTGTGTGAGAATTTCTACCATGGTGCAATCTAGAATTTAATTTTCTTGATATATAAAACACTACACACTACTGAAGAGCAGCAATTTCAAATGAATGAGTGAATCAATCAATCAATTAATCAATCAATGAAATTGATATAGCACCTCTTCAAGAAATCTACTCAGGGGCACTCTCCATGCTGGCCAATATGATGTTAATTATCATTAAAAACTGATACAACATATCAGTTAACAAAATGGTGGACCCACCCTGCCGACAGTGATAGAGTCGGCAGGGTGGGCCCACGGACTAGCATGGAACCAATCAGCGGATTCCCGTCGATAGCTGACAGATGGCATGGATGTTCAGAGTCTCTGGGCCAAGTTGCGTCAATGGGTAGAGCGATGACTGTCAACGCAGATCGCTGATACGGCATGAAGTCGACAAGTAGTCCCTCACTATTGGCACGTCTGGATATTTGTTGAGGCGCAAGGAAGACTTAGAAAAGGCCGAAAAAGGTGTGTTCATTGGTAGATGAATGGCCACATGTGACAATTGGTCGAGGTCACTCCAACGGTCGAGTCAGCTGCCATCCACCGAGAGGTAAATACTTGGCTACAGGGGCGTACAGGTTCCGCATGGCTGACTCGGTCATGTAGTCACATGACCCAGGCAACTTGCAAAAAATGCCATTTAAATGCGCAAAATCTTTGGCAGAGCCAACGAATAAATCTGCTATGCAAATCTCGCACTAGAGATCTTCAATATGCTAAATTACTGAACAAATCCTGCATTTAGATGGAAACATTCGTCAAAACGACTCAGCAGTTGATCAATCGACCAAAATGGTGGATGACATGCGCAGAAGATAGAGTAAGAATAATTAGCTTAGTCTGTTTCAGTACCATTTCATGGCTAGACCAAATTATGTTATCTGGTTCCATTAATGCTGTAGGTCAGTTCTTGGGTGACTAATGTCATCCTGACTCAGCCGACACATGAAGACCGTGGAATGATTCTCTCTTGCATCCTACAACTTCTTAAGGCTTGCTGGAACATTGGTGGATTCAATGCTGCTGCAGAGATTTTAGCAGGATTAAGGTAAATTCTCATTCCTTAATAAAGTTGATCTACTTCATTAATGTTTGCGCAGCATCTGTTGATGATTTTTACTTTCAGGGTATTCAGGTAAAATGCAATAGAAAAGCAGGTGTCCAAATCTTATAGAATATGCGTCTCTCACAATGTGCAACCTTGCTCAGCAGAGTCGCATGCCAAAAGGACAATCGGTTTGTTTCCCATTGTGGAACTAGGGAGTTTACAACTTGCCAAACCTGAAGTGGGTGGGCAGAAGTCATGGAAATATTAGGCAGCTGATAACAGCATATTGATATAGGAATCTTGGATTCTATACAGTTGAATACAGATGGTTTAAATTTCAGGAATGACCAAATTTGAGCAGTTAATGCATGCAACTGGCACTCCAGATGACATATCAAAATGTTCAAGCATATGAAGCATTCAATTTAAAATTAAGTTCAGTATACTTTCTTGATCTCTGCATACACATAGCATCACACAGATCACACACAGTTCACGCATCACACAGTTCAGATGGTCACGTGATATGTTGTCAACAGGTAAACCCAAAGGTTCTGCTAATAGGATCACTACATCAAATGTCAATCAATTAATGTACATTATAAAACTGCAGAACACAATATACCTTCACATCTTTAGACAGTCACATTGTTATGATGTCAATACTTAAGTCCACTGGGAACACAGGGAACAGAGTATTCCACTAGCAGTGGAATCACTTGATATTTATTCAGTTATTTGTTTCAGTTAGTTTGATTACCCACTGTAGCTGGACTTCTTTATGTACTTTGAGATTGCAGAATTTTGTAAGTTCCATACAAATCAAATAGGGTATGATGATTTCCTGCAGGAAAGATTTTGTTTTCCTAAGGTCAGAAAAGCTAAAGTCCTTTTGGCTGTCAATCTCGGAGGAAGAGATGTCGGCGATGAACGACGTCTCCGATGCTTTTATGTCGTCTGCTGACTGTCGTCATAGCTACACTCAGTCTGTTCTACGTGCACTTTCCATTAGTGATTGCAAAGTCGTGCCCTACTTTGGTACTTTTCTTCAAGACCTCCAGAATATTTCATCAAGTGTTCCAAGCATCATTGAGTACACTTCAGATGGAGGCAATTCACTCACGGTATGGCTGCTCTAGTCATATGATTTTATGATTTTCTTATGGATATTTCATAAAAACAGCCATTTGTAGTGTTTTGACTGTTTTCTTCTTATTCTTCTTTTTGACTGTTCTTCTTTCTCTGTCTCTCTCTGTCTCTCTCTGTGTCTATGTATGTCTGTATGTCTGTCTGCCTCTCTCTCTTTCTCTCTCCCAATCTTCTCTCTTCTGAATTTTCTAATCATTGTTATATTGCTGAGTACTCTGTTCTTCCCTTTTCTTCCATTTTACATCCTCCCAATCATCGTTCTTCCATTTTACATCCTCCCAATCATCGTTCTTCCATTTTACATCCTCCCAATCATCGTTCTTCCATTTTACATCCTCCCAATCATCGTTCTTCCATTTTACATCTTCCCAATCATCGTTCTTCCATTTTACATCCTCCCAATCATCGTTCTTCCATTTTACATCCTCCCAATCATCGTTCTTCCATTTTACATCCTCCCAATCATCGTTCTTCCATTTTACATCCTCCCAATCATCGTTCTTCCATTTTACATCCTCCCAATCATCGTTCTTCCATTTTACATCCTCCCAATCATCGTTCTTCCATTTTACATCCTCCCAATCATCGTTGTCCTCTTCTGTTTCATCAAGGTTTTCCTCGTTGATAAACTAATTTTTCGTTTCACAATGGATTCCATTGTTTGTATTATCACATTTTATATCATCTTTATTGTATAATTATTATCATCCGATTGCTGTCATCTTCCTTTTTGTGACAATCCACAAACTTTTCATCATCTTTTTCTTAAGTTTTTCATCCTTTTTCATCAAACATGTCTGAACATATATGATCAACATTATTGTGGTGCCAATTGATGTTCAACTTGACAAGTATGGGTGATTATTGGATTATGACAAATTTATGAGCAAGACTTTTATACTGAAATTATCAGCAGCATCTCGCCTTTGTGTTAATTCATGGGCTGATCAATGAATTTCTAAGGACTTTCTTCTGAGACAGTGATTGTTCTAAAACAGCACTTTGTGTTACAGCAAATATCTGATTTCAATGGAGACGACCGTTTTACAACCCGCATTGGAGTCAGTGGTCTCATTAACCTTCAAAAGGTTCATCTCTCACAGCTCGTCCTTAACGACATTCGAGTTTTCCAAAGACATGGTATCAACACTGCTGAGAAGCCTAGTATAGCACCAGTGATTGTAACTAAAAGGTATTGTTCATCTTTTAAAATGGGCTGTGAAATTATTCGATGCCAGGTGTTTTGATTCGTGGCCTATAGTTATATTATCAGTATTTCTTGTGGCAAGAGACGATTTGAAGTTCGTTTTAGTGACGACTACTAAATCATGAAACTTCCAATACAAATGGGAAGAATATGAATAGAATGGGATTTCAATTCCTGACATATGAGTAGACTTGTGGCAAGTAGCTGAGTTGACTTTAGTTTGTATGAGCAGTGGAATGATCATTGCCTGATGATTGGTTAGCTGATTGATATAATTTGTTTCTTTAGCTCAACAGATGATGAACTTCACTCTGAAGTTTTGGAGGATGGTGACTCTGATACCGACTTCTCTCAGTACGAACCAATAAAATCAGTTGGTAACCATCATCGAGTCTGTGCCCTTGCCCTTCAGAAATCACTCATATCCATTAACGACTTGCAGTGCATGCAACATGGTACCACCGTCTTGCGTTGGGATTCCAGCACAGCGCATTCTACTCTGGTACACCTCCGCCTGGAAAACGACTTCCGACTGTTGTCCTGGACGAAGGTGTTGTGTAGCGTGCAGAAGGGCACGTCAGGCTCGTTTGGTTCGCACTCCGTTTTCCGATCGGATGGAGAGAGTAGGATTTCCGGCGCTCTGATTGGGCACTATCAGATGGCACTACCGTACAGGATAGACGAGCCCGATGAAGGATTCCTGGATTTGATGACAGTCAAAGACTTCTCTACCGGAGCCGGTAGCGCAATTGACATTGGTGGGTTTGGTAAGAGCCTGAGTGGCAGCATGATATCAAAAGGGAAAAACTACTTTGTTCTGTTGTTTGGAACAAGTATGACGGATAATCGGACGGTGGAGTTTCTGATGCCACCGAAGGTTGCCAAGGTTTGGGTGCGTGGTCTGAGTGGGCTCACTAAAGCAGTTGATTTCCAGCGTCTGAAGGTCGTCGACCGTCGACTGCTGTGGCTAAAAGAACAGTACTTGCAGCTGTATTTTGAGAACTCACGGTGTTCTGGTCCAACACCAGACAAGGCTTTCAAGGTGAGAAGAAACCAATAAATGGAAATATATGTAATATATATCAGGCATAACCTTACATTGTGTTATCAGTCTGTCTTCCTTTTCACATATTTAAATCATGTAGAGGTTGTTAGTTGTGCCATTAACTGTGGAATATTCTAGCCAACAAGTTTGAGTGTCCCTTAGTAGATATCTTAAAGGGGCACTATATCAAGCCTTTTTGATTGATTGATTAATTGATTGGTTGGTTGGTTGATTGATTGATTGGTTGATTGATTGATACCACAGCAATTCAACCTCATGCACAAATTATTGTTTAGATTGTATTATGTGCAGTATATTTCCATATATTTCCATATTGTGGCTGTTTGCTTAAATCTATCTCAGCGAATGGGGTCGATAGAGATGGCATGAAAACAACCTTCTCTTAGTGTTTTCAGTGTTTCATGTGTTGCCGCAATTTAGCCCAATTCATTGTTTTAAAGAATTTTATTCTGTTCATTAACTTTTGAATAGATTTTCAAATTCATTAGTCTTCAATTTTATTTCTAAGAATTATTTATTTGATAAACTTTGAGTGAAAACACATAAATTGTTTTTAATGGAATATTGTTCAGGATTAAAAGAAATAATATATATATATATGAGATGTCTATCTTTCTAAATATATTAAGCACTTACTTTCATATTCTGAAAATGGTCAAATTCATAATATCTGACCAATTTTCTAAGAATGCTTTGTTTTATAAACTTTGAGTAAAATACATAAATTGATCAAGTTTCTAATGAAATATTGTTTCTGATGAAGTATTGTTGAAGAATGAAAGAAATAATATATATTATATACGAAATGTCTATATTTCTAAATATTATAAGCACTTATTTTCATAATCTTATAATGATCAAATTCATCAAAACTCTGTGGATAATTCAATAAGTCAATAATTACTTAACCAATACTTAATTATGTTTATTCAATAAACCCAGACAGTTTCCTTTGCAAGTCACTTTGCTATTAATTGAGTGGGACATGTTTTGGCATAAGGGACAATGCCAAACACGTTATAGTGATCTCGGATGATCGTAATAGCTTTCTTGAACTTCTAGGAATGATCTGAAAATTTTAACCAGTTATACAAAATGACATGTTTGCTTCAGTATTTATGAAACCTTGTGTGCTGCAATTGCACAAGGGCAGTGACTTTATCTGTTTAAAAAGAGTGACATAGCAATGATGACAAGTGATTTCATATGGTAATGGTTTTACAGTGTAGTTTAATGTTGTAGGTGTTTGGTGTCAGAGCCACATCCCTTGGAAACATAGCTTCACAGTCAACAACTAATGCTGAGGGTACACAGAAACAGACACCAACTGGAGTAAATGCCCTGACTGTCAAAGCCAAGAGGAGGAATTATGCGACTACAATGACACAACTTAAGGTTTCACTTGACTGACTGCCGCACATCATGCAGGGAATTTCACTTGTCTATCATTGATGAATCCGGGTTTTGAATCTTGGTGCATCATGTTTTTTATTTAACCAAATAATCAATATGTAAGACATAATGGAATAGGAACACAGGATTTATGTTATTTGATGCCGTCTCTTCTGTCTTTTTGACAATCATCACTTAAAGTTGTGCAAATTAAGGTTTGGAAACTGATTGGCAATAAACCTGTTTGTTTTCTGCTGCTAAATAAGGTCAGCTTATTCATCTGAACATTGGATTAATTGTTTGAAAACATGACTTACATATGACAACAAATACTGTTAAAAGTTGTAAGACCATGCCTTTTAAAACTTCAAGGAGCCGCGCTGCCAAGGTTATCAACTCTTGGGAGCCACCGCTTTTTTACGAGCACAACAAATGCAGTTTTTCAGCTAATGATGCTATTCATTACCATATCGACTAGCATCATTAGCCTCTAGCTTAAATCATAATATAATATATTTAATGTCTAAGAAAATAGACAGTAGTTCAACGATAATCAAAATATATATGTAAAAACAATTCATAGACTTATCCATTTATTGTGGTGTATATATATACATATAGCCTATAAGCCTTTCTCAGATTCTTCAACTGAGTCATATCCAACACCACTGTAATGCTCTCACCTCTGAATTTTGCAAATTTTCAATTCGTCCTTCATTTGCCTCAGGCTCCTCTAATCATCACCCCATGGACCAAAGAGCGGCCAATCACTTGTTCATCGGAGTTGGACTTCAATGAATTTCACTCAAAACTGAAGCATCATCTCTTCGAGAACTCATGCCGTGATTCATCTGATCCTCTGCCTCCCAACTCTTGCCATAAACGACACCTGCCTAGCTCAATACCCACTCGGACCAGAGTTGCAAAAATGAAAACCCAGCAACTACGAATTCATTTGGTTAAGATGTCCTGTAATGTCACTTAAAAATGTCCATGCCAGGTCCAGCAACCATGCCAGGAAGTTCTGGGAAGTTCTGCCTTTTCTCTCTAAAAACTTATTTAATCTTGGAAAACTCTGGAGAGGTGCCACAAAACTCCTTGCAAGCCACATGCGGCTCGCGAGCTACGGGTTGGTGACCACTGCTGTAAAGGGTTTCTGATAAATGTACAACTTCTATAGTTTATACCTTGACTCTGATCACTGTCTGGAATTTGACAGTATATGCATAAATATTTGCAGGATCCCACAGGCAGAAGTCTGGCATTGAATGCTGCGAACCGTGTGAAGATTGGCTTTTCCCAGAATTCTTCAGGAAAATCAAAACTGAGGAGTGGTGCATCCAGTGTATTGACTCAGTCGCTGAGGAGTGAAAAGTCACCAGGAGTTTGTGTTGACTTCACATCTGGGAGGTCTGGAAAGGAGCGTCGACAGTTCCTACCCAAGAACCTCACTTTCAACTTCAGTGGACAGTCCCATAGAAAGCACGGCGGCTCACCACCGACCAAAGAGCGGCCAATCACTTGTTCAACTGAGTTGGAGTTCAATGAATTTGTTGACTTGTTTGAAGCATTCATCATTAAAAGCAGAAAAGACCTCAAGGACATCTATCAGAAATTGATTTCTTTCCCAACAGAAGATGAAACTGCGTTGGATCCTATGAATTTAAATAAAAGGGAGAGACTAGATAATCTAGGTCTGTATTTTCAACTAGGTGCAATGAATAAGTTTCATTATTGTTCAATAAGTCAGTTGGAGGAAATTTGAAATGTTGGGAATAAAGTAATAATAATGCCAGATGAAAGTCCATAGGATTTCTTAGCGTCTGGAATTCAGTTCCAGCTTCAACAATTCTGTTTCTCTACTTACTACCCAATAATAAAAAATCTCACAGCAGCAAATGAGGTGATGTTAATGCATAAAATGTAGTTACTTGCATTGTTTTAAATCAACACATGTGTGTGCTGTCTATTCTATCCTGAACTTAGAAATTCTTTGGTTTACGTGAATTCTAGGTACCTCGACAGTTCTGTCTGTGCTCTTGTCTCTGAATTCCTTCTTTGTACTTAACAATTTCAAAGTCTAATTGCATCATACCATACAACCAATACAGAACATTTTTAACATTTATATTATTAATTAATACTTAAGTTACTGTTCAAAGTAACTGTATCGGCTACTAGTTATTGTTCTTCTACAGTCACTATTTGAAGATGATACAAAGGATGTTAAACCTCAGTCTCCTGCTTATCTTGTATTGGTACTGCTTGTTGTAATTTCATCATTTTCTTACCTGTGTGTTTAAAACGTTTGTAATCAGGTGTGATAACTAGGAATTCCAATCAAAATGCGAATGGTGCGCAACGATTCCAGTGGTCGATGGAGTTTCTGGAGAAATGTGCTACAGTTTGCGCAAATGGAGGTCCAGCGCATGATTCCAAAGCCAAGTACCTTTCCTTTTCTTCTTTTCGATCGTTCCTTGAAGATTACCAGGCTCAGTTCATCTCGGACAAAGAGATTCTTCACATTATCAAGGTCTATTGGCTGCATTCAAGTGATTTAATTAATCTCTCAGAATACTGGTTTCTGGTCTTTCAAGCTGGAAATGCTCATGTGTGTACACTTATTTTGCAATAAATTATTTCCAGAGTTTCAGATCTGTGTAGATCAATGCAGCAACATTAAATAAAAAATAATTTTCAAAATTATCTAAAGAAATTTCAGCATATTGTAACATTTTTTGTGTTTGGTAGAGGCACGAACCATATATGGATGTTAGAAAACAAGGAAAGCTGTCGTGTGACGGCTTCAGTCGGTTTCTGCTTGACATGGACAACTTTGCAGTGACTACTGATGTCAGCAACCATATAGCAGATGTTCGTTTGCAATACAACAGTTAGAATTTTCAGATTTGAAATAATTAAATATAAATTTTGTTTATAAAGCACATTAATTTTGCTAGCTACAGTAGGTCTAGATTACCATGATCAAGTTGCAACATTCTCAGAGGCACTGAAAATCTGTGAACTGGACTGCAGAGTTGTAGGAGAATGTCGACAGCATACGATTTATTAGAAAGGTACGGAAGAAAAAGAAGTCCTTATATCAGAGCATGCATTTATGATAAAACATTTGCTGGAGCACATGTGTGAGTCAAACCTTTGAGAACTGTGATGATGATGATGATGATGATGATGATGATGATGATGATGATGATGAGGATGAGGATGAGGATGATGAGGATGATGATGGCGACGACGACGATGATGATGATGATCTGCCTCCTCTGGCGCTCTGGAAACTAGACTGGAATCTCCTTTGGACTGACCTTTGGGCAATGCCTGTGACTTGACACAATGCTTAAAAATGAGCTGTTGCACTGCAGTTGGCTTTTGAATGGCACTTTAGAAGTTTGAAGATTATGATTAATGTTATGATTATAATGATGATGATGATCATAAAGTAGAGTATCTTTTGAGTGAATTGACTTCGCAGATAAACACCGCAAACGCATATTGTACTTTCACAAGCTTTTGTGCCTTCGACAGATTATGTATATACGGGTAGATGTTTTGTTTGTACTTGTTAATTTGTACATGTCGTACGCTTGCAGACGTCTGATTAAAGAATATATTTACTTACTTACAATAAGCATATGGGCATGGGAACAATTTATATTGTCTCCTAACTTTTTATAGCTTTGCCAAACAGTCTTGGTGATGAGGGTCATCTTGTTACAATTATTTTATAGTGGATGATTTCTTAATGAATTATTGTAAGTTTAGATTATAATTAATCGTAGGTTTTAATTGTGCAGGACATGGACCACCCACTGACTCATTATTTTATCGACTCCTCACACAACACATATCTGACCGGGCATCAGTTGAAGGGAGAATCGTCAAGTGAACTTTATTCTCAGGTTATATTACTTCTTTTATAAAACAGTTAATAAGTTAAAAGAACTTAATAAGTAGCTTTTGATGGGCTATTGTTTCCTTTCTTGTATGTCCTTAAACAGATCCTTCATTTTAATGATATTAACCAACGATTTGTTGAATGATCTGGGTGATAGAATTATCTCAGTGGACACTGTCGCAACTTTTAACCCTTTAACGATGAGCGAGTAGTAAAACGTAAGGAATGATCAATAACGCTGGACGTTAAAGGGTTAAGACGAATCAAGGAATATTAGTGTTTTCCATGTTAATTTGCAACGGTTCTAATTAGGGCTGGTAACGATTAATTTAATTGTAAGTTAACTTTTGAAAAATTAAAGATTAATTAATAGTTAATTTTGATTAAATCAAAAAAATGTTTATAGTTACATTTGTCAGAGAAATCAATTACACTTCAATTAAAATTCTCAGTTTCTGAATTTAGTCAGAAACAGGATATAACACTCATTTCGAAGTGTTAGATCCATGGTATGCAAAAGATTTCTCGTAAATATCAATGAATGCAATAAACGTTATCGGCATTTTCGATATTTCCGTTTGCCAATAATTAAAATCCAAAATGTTCATGTAATCGACCTGATATATGTTTATATTTGAAAGCTCGATTACTATCCACCGCGTAATGCAATGTTTACATGTTTTTATTGTTAAGACGAATCACGGAATATTACAGACTTCTGGTACATGTTAGTGATGGGTAGAAAAATCAAAACAAATAATCATTCAAAAAAATTTAATCATTAAAATAAATTAAGCAATTAATTAATTGTTAATTTCCACAGCCTTAGTTCTAACACAAACTACACATCTTTTGAAGCACTTGAAACTATATTGCGATGTTATCCTTTCGACTGGGTTAATTTCTTAGATTATGTTTTGCTTTCCAGGTACTTCTGATGGGTTGTCGATGTGTTGAGTTGGACTGTTGGGATGGTGATGACGGATCTCCCGTCATCTACCATGGCTACACGCTCACAACCAAAATCTCATTTCGGGTATAATTAGCCAAGACTTCAGTTGTAAAGCTCTACTATTCATCATTACATGACTAAGTCTTAATTATGACAACCTTATTTTGGCTTTATGGCTGATTGAAGGTGCATTTGTCTTTGTGCTTGGTATCTGGGTTTTGTGTTAAATTTAACTGTTTTAAGGCTATGTACCTCCAATTAGATTCAGCTACTCTTAATTGATGGATGTGTGGTTGCCTGTGCTTCTGGTTTTCTGGCTGACATCCTATGGACTATGAGGCATTTCAGAACTAAACCAAGAATGGTATCAAAAAGGATAGTTGTGGTCTTTTATTTATGTTTTGGATGGTGGAGATAGAATAAATCATCTTTACTAGATATCTATGACCTTGTGAAACCGTTCAAGCAGCACTTATTTGTGAAAAACATTGATGGAGATAATAAGTGACAAAATATGTCTGAATTTATCTGGACGTTTATAAAGCGCTGTCAATGGGATCTGAACATCACAATCTGGGTGTTACTCTGGACAGTACTCTATCTTTCTCTGCACATAATTATCTCTAATCTCTCTTGGTCCAGCTTTTATCATTTGCGGCGACTACTCGTCATCCGGCAATCTGTGTCCTCAAAAATTTTTTCGACAATGGTTCATGCCTTCATCTGCTCCCGCATTGACTACTGTAACTCATTACTCATCGGCCTACCAAAACTCCGCCTCACTCCGCTCCAGTCTGTACTCAATGCAGCTGCTCGTTTGATCGCCCGTCTTTCATGTTTCTCACATATTTCTACTTTCATGACTCAACATCTTCAATGGCTTCCCTTGACTGATAGGATTCATTTTAAAGTTCTTTCTTACATTCAAAGCATTGTTGGGTCAAGCTCCACTCTATCTATGTGAGCTTATCAGGAAACCTATCTCAGCTACCACCTGACGTCCTCTCCGCTCCTTACACCGTCAAGATCTTCTAGTACCGCAGTCTAGAACTGCCACAGCTCAGCATCGTGCCTATGCCTCTGTTGGCCCTTCGCTATGGAACAGCCTGCTGTAACTCGTGCTGCAATCTTTTCTATAGTAGCACAACTGTTTCTGCTCGTTCTCTTAAGACATTTCTTTTCTCTAGAGGGTTTTCGCACTGGGAGGGCCTCTGATTAGGTTGTACTGTGAGAGGCGTTATATAAATCCGTAAATAGAATAGAATAGAATCTTAACATAGCTAGATAATATAACTTGAGCGGAGTTCAAAGGGACAGCTTGACTATCTATGGGAAGATTGTTCTGGAGGAATGAACCAATGAAATTCCAGTTCGGGCCTAACTACATGCAGAGTGACCTGCATTGGTTGTGGATGTGAAGACATGCATTGAGTTTAAGATCATTATGCTTATGCATAACTGCACTGCTTTGTATTATCCATCTTACCTTGGCTATGTGTTCAGCATGCAGCATAGGCCAATAGTTATGTTGCATGTAGTATGCATTGAGTATGTATTTAGGGGTTGTTACCAGAGGTGGCGATCTCGTTTGACAGGTGGGGAACACCCACCCGGACAGTCATGAGAGGGGTAAGAAATGTGTGGGGGGGAAATGTATAATGTGTCCCCTCTCTGTAAAAGGTGAAGGGACTTATCCCCCTCGAGCACCTTGTGATCGCCGCCCCTGGTTGTTACACAGTTCTCAATTAAAAGCAGATGCATTGCTATGGTTGACCCTTCATCCTTTAGACAGCTTTCCATGCAGTCTTTGACTGAACTTTATTTCACAAGTTGTTTGAAGTCTTTTTTACTTGATCCTTGAAGTTGTGAGCACCTGTGTTAATTTAAGTTTCTTGAAGAGATTTTATATTAATGAGCACTTCCATTTACAAGTATGATTACAACTATTAGCATTTGACAGAGGACCGCAGCAATTAGTTCCCTCTTTCGACAATCCATTTTCAACATATTGTTGCACCATTTTCAATCCAGTCGAGCTTCATAAACTGCAGTAGCATTGATTATGCAATAACAAGACATTTTAGAAATTTTGGCTTGCATTTAACAGTAATGTAGCCTACAGCAGCCGGTGTTTCGTGAAGAATGCGTGAATGCTGATGCTTGACTCTGTAATAATAAAATATAGGATTGCTGAAAATTGTGAGACATGTCCTTGGCTAAGCTTGATATGTTTTACAAGTGAAAGGGAATAAGAGTTTTTTCGTGTGATTCTGAAACCTGCATCTCATAGTTCAATATTTAGCACTGCACTGCAATCTTTGTACTATATGCTAATTATAGAGCTTGTTAAGATAATTGTCTTGAAGGATATGTTACCAGTTGATGTTACCTGAACTCATAGTTACGGGTTAAACATAATCTGCAATACTGGTAAGTGACAGATATTTAATTGAGTTTTGTCATATTTTAGGTATAACTTTTCATGAAGCGGTGTTCACCTGATCTGGCATGTCACTGTGATTTGACCTTTTTTTCAGAGTGTGGTTGAGGCGATAAACAAAAGCGCCTTTGTGATATCACCGTATCCCGTCATACTATCGATCGAGAATCGCTGTTCAATTCCGCAGCAGCAGAAGATGGCCCAGATATTCAGTGTTAGTATTACAACCTCAATGTCATTTGTCTGCCAGTTTTGTAGTTTCAGTTTAACGACACTGTGTGATAACATAGATCAGTAGCGTCGCCCTCCTCCTTTATCCAGGCTGGGGACTGGCACTGTCAGAGTGCTAACAGTGGTGGAGTTCATTTGTCTGCCATTCACTTAGTTACTTATATAGGCATGCTGGGTAAGGTACCTGATTGAGGTTTATTGACTGATCATGGCGCTATTTTGCTGTTGGCTTCATTTTTGTCTCTTAAATGGAATTAATCTGAGGTCACTGATGGAATGGGCATTTCCAGCAATTACCTGGTACACAAAATCAAACTGTGAAGCAAATATCTGATTTCGATTCACTTGAAAGAACACAAATGGGCATAGATATCGGCAAGCTGTGCTAATGTCATGCGCAGCATTGTGGCAGATAGATAACGTACGTTTGGTTTTCACCTCTATGTTCATGGTTAAAATCGCAGAGCATTGTTTGACATTGACAGTTAATTCAGCAGATTTTCTCGTGTTGGCAGTATTTAATGAGCTCATCAAAAGACCGAGAACAAATGCTCCCGCCTGATTCCAGGGCCGTAGCGAGAGGGGCCAGCGAGGCCTAGGCTCAGGGTGCAAATGTGGAAAGGGCACAAATTTCAGGATGGAATAACTTATTATTCCATAAAATGCACTATTTTCAAAATGTGGGGGCGCCAAATTGATGATACGCACAGGGCGCAATTAGCTAGGCGCAGGGCGCAATTATGGCTTGGTAGGGCCCTGGCTCCCACAAACAGCGTCTCTCATATATTTTGATAATTTATTTTAGGTATCGGACTCCTCTTTAATTTCACTACAACACTGTTGTAAGATTTTCCTAACTGTTTTGGCCTAGGTTGATTTATTAACTGTGAGTTTCTTTGTGAATTTCAGGAAGTCTTTGGTGACAAACTCGTTCGACAGTTCATGTTTGATTCAGATTTTGTCGATGACTCCTGCCTACCATCACCAAATCAACTCAAATACAAGATACTTATTAAGAATAAAAAGCTTAAATCAAATCATTCAGGAATTTCTCTAAAGCAGAGGGTAAATTTTAATGTATATGCAAACTATGTATGTTTAAAAATGAAGTTCAATTTTGATGTGTTTAATGCTGTTTATGTATGGCACTTTTTACTAGATGTCTTTTGATGCTTATTGATGTCTAATATTTGTTACATTAAAGGCAACACTTTCTAAACTCTATAATTCCATTTGCTGCTACTTTTTTTGGTAAATGAGTTTAAAATGTCTGAAATGTTTAAATTCTCTCTTCCTAATTTATTGTAGTTTAATATTATGTTTGTATAATTTTTGTGTGAGATGCAATATTGAACAAAGGATCAGGCACCATCTTTGAGCATCTCTGAGTAGATACCTTGAAGGGGTGCTGTATCAAATTGACATTGATTATTTGATTGACCATAGGTGAATTTATTTGTTTGCAAACTGAGGAGGAGTGATGAAATATCTTTTGAGTTGGGTAAACAGAAACCCATAATCAAGATAATTTAAAGCAATTAATTGATTAAGTTTTGTCTCAAACCTTATTTCACGTGAATATGTGTAGGGTACTGTTCAGCCTATTGCTCATTATGGGATTAAGAGCAACCTGTAGAGTTTCAGTAGTTTGCTTAATGTTAGTGTAGTTGATCTGAATCTGCCAATGTTCTAAGGTGGTACAAAGTAGTGACAGTGTAAGGTAACCACTCTCTTTATTTACACTTCAATAGTGCTGTAGTGGAGAGATTTCTGTCTGCTGTGCCAATATCATATTTCTGTGAAAGATTACTGAAAGCAGCTAGTTTGTTAGATTTCATAAGATTTTTAATTTGTACGGTCTTAATTTCAGCTGTCTAATCAGTATTCTGGGTCAAACTTCTATTCGTCGCTGCACTATGAAGAGGACGATGATGAGGATGATGAAGATGAGGATTATCTGGCTGATGGTATGTGACTGCTGGTGATGAGTATAAATTTAGCATTGAAAATGCGTTTTGTTGATTTGTGAGTGTATTATGTAGTTGTGCCATTCCGTTCCACTGCCAGTCTACTTAACATCTAACAGGAGCACCCATGTACACGTAGCTGCTGTCGCAGCCAGGATGACAGCATCTGTGTACCCAATGTACAACTGGCAACTCAATCCAGGAGGCACTTTTATGCCATCATATTTTGAAATGCCTGGAGTCAGTAAATATTACTGTGACCAGAAACATTGATTGTCTAGTATTAAATCATAATTACTTACACTCCAGGTACCATACAGCGATGTCATCTTTTTGATGCAATTGGGTCATATCCTCTCATAGCAGGCTACAGTAGAAGTCACTTTAAATAGCGTATGTCTTTGAGATTACTGGCCACACTAAGCCATACATAATCATACACCGCTGTATTTCAGTATGGTCCTTTTAACCCATAAGATTGGCACGCACACAATTCTTGGGTTTTGGCTTCAGGCTGCTTCAAGTAAATGGAATATTATATCATTTGTGTGTTACGAACATTTGCATATTGCCTTGTACATTGCATTCAAGAACTTGTCTGATCATTTACTACTGTGAAGCAGAGGAGAGGGAGAGAGAGACAGAGACAGACAGAGAAAGAAACAGGCAGAGACAGAGACAGGCAGGCATACAGACAGACATAAAGGAGGCAGAGAGCAAGAGAGACAGACAGACATTCAGACAGACAAAGAGAGAGATAGACAGAGAGACAGAGAGAGAGAGACAGACAGAGAGAGACTTGTGATAAAGATTTGAAATGTTTGCCTAGATAAGAGCCTGCCAGTTACTGGACAGTCTGAAGTGGGTTCCTCAGTTGTTGGACAAGTCGATATGCTCAGAGTTGCTCAGAAAGCAAGCAGTCCTTCTGCCCACTCTGAGACGCAGCAGACTCAAACACAGTAAGCACTCTACTTCCTACCCAGGGCCTTAAGTAGTAGTTTTGCCAGGGTCTCTGTCAGTGAACTTCTGACCTGCTGTTAACAGTGATTGTTATGCTTCTTTCTCTTTTTCTGATGCAGTTGCTATAATCTTTCAGAATCAGCATGGTCATAAAAATAATAAAACTGTATAGTTATTGGCTTAAACATTATGTAATTATCAACATTTTCCTCCAAGTCCACATTTCAAATGCCTCTACTCTCTTTCTATCTTTCTATCCACCAGCTTCATTGTCCAGCACTCTGCAGCTTATTTGTAATGTTATTAGCACAAATTGATAATAGTTGAATCATTATTGTTGACAGCGGCGTTTGAAAGCTTATATATGCTTACATTTTTAAGTTAAAGCCAGTTGGAAGCATCATTATCATCTCTTCATCTCTTACTGACATTGACTATGACTTGTTGACTCTGACTCAGACTCAATGACTCTGACTTTTGAAGCCAATATGGTAATGTTAACTTGTTTGACAATTTATGGCAACTGCATATCCTGGCTTCGAAAGAAAGAAATATGTATATCGAGTGATGAAATTAAATTAACATTATCATTTGTTGGCTTTGGTGTGTTTTCAGAAGTTTTTCTCACTAAGTATAGATTCTTATATATACCTATGCACTTGTAGCACACAACACAGTCTAGTATAATAATAATAAAGACAATTTATATGGCGCCGTAACTTGGCCATGACGCTACATGGGCGCCTATATTCAGGCTGTACCTGCTAACAATTACCTATGTCAATTCTGTGGTGACAGAGTGTATATATATATATATATATATATATATATATATATTATATATATATATATATATATATATATATATATATATATATATGCCTTCGTTTAATAGACAAACAGTCACAAACTGACACACAGCAGTTAGTTATAGAAGGTGAAAATCGGTTGTATAACGTCCGAGTTCTGTTGTAGCTTTATTGATAGCTTTAAATTTTGTAAAAAATTCTTGGAATAGAGTTTGTAACAACCAAGCATTTCCATGAGTTAAATGGGCACTTATTATTTATCCTTGACTTTAGGTACTTTGTCCTTCATCAATGTCCTTCATCATTAAACAAAATAAACAAAATCACAGACCTCCTGCGGCTTGTCCCTGTTTCAGTCCTGGCCTTAACGGAGACTTGGTTGGAAGAGGGCCAAGCAGACTTAGTAAAAATTCATGGATATCAACTGCTGCATAAATCACGATCACAGGGGAGAGGCGGTGGTGTGGGCTTCTTGATTAGACAGGAAATTTCTTACGAAATTGTGGATTACACAATGAGTGAGTCGCCATTTACTAACTTTGAGGGTTTAACCTTGCGCCTGCTCCACAAAACTGGATCAACTATAATAGCAGTAATATACAGACCGCCCGGCCAGCAAGTCCAAGACTTCTCGAACGAACTAGATTTACTTCTAAATAAAATAAAAGGTAAATCTAAGGAACACCTATTAATTGGAGATTTTAACCTAGATCTTCTAAAAAGTAGCTCTCAACTGCCTACTGTCTCACCACCTCCTCCCTGTGATTACGAAACCCACCCGCATAACAGAATCAACCGCCTCGCTTATAGACAATATTTTCACTAACATGTGGAATAAAATAATAGGATCGTCAATAATAATATCAGACATTTCGGACCATCTTCCTATATTAGCGACATTTGACTATAGCATTGTGACTCCGCCTCATTCAATCAGTCTACCCGAAGAAGCTTTACATCCATGGCCACTGATTTATTTCTTACTTCTCTATCTCAACAAGACTGGACACAGACCTTATTTGCTTGCAAAGATTTGGATGCTGATAAAGCATATAATTTATTCATGGATAACTACACCAGAGAATATAATAGGGCATTTCCTCTCAAAAGGATTAACCAAAACAAGCAAGCATTGCCAAAAAAAACCTGGATGACACCAGGTCTTTTAAAGTCTTGTGCCAACAACGGAGTTGACACCGAGCACAAAAATGTTAAGTCGCTAAAAATAGACGGCGTATCTATCAACTAACGATCCGACGCAAATTGCTACAGAATTTAATAATTATTTTGCCAATATAGCGCACTCACTGGCTTCACTAATCCCCGAATCTACCTCACCCATAGAAAAATATATGGCTCCCTCTAGAAATGAATCATTCGGACTAACCGAAACATCCTCGAATGAATTGATACGGTTGGGAAAGAGTCTCAAACTTTCCAAATCTAGAGGGTGGATGATATTGATCCCTCTGTTGCTATTACAAGCCTATCGGTCATAGCTCCCATTTTGGCAGAACTTATCAATTGTTCATTTAAATCTGGCACTTTTCCAGAAGCCTTAAAAATTGCGAAAGTTGTCCCAATTTTTAAGAAAGGCCTAAGAGATAGTGCCTCTAATTATAGACCAGTCTCAGTTTTGCCTATATTCTCGAAATTATACGAAAAGGCAATGCATGAACGCCTTAATAATTTTTTTGCAAAATCGGATCTTCTATATGTTGCTCAGTATGGGTTTTGCTCTAGTCACTCAACTTTCATGCCTTTACTCAACATGCAGGATAAAATATCAGCTGCCATAGACAATAACGAATATTCTATTGGAATTTTCCTAGACTTGGCTAAAGCCTTCGACACTATAAACCATGATATTCTGCTTAAGAAATTATCCATATACGGGATACGAAGTTCGCAACTAAATATGGCAATATAGTTTGGGCCTCTGCTTACAAATCAAATTTACAGAAATTGAGTATTTTACAGAAAAAAGCAATCAGATTTGTAGCAAACATACCATATGGTGCGCACACAGGACTTGAATTCAAAAACAAAAATATACTAAAAATTGAACAAATTCGGAAACTACAAATTGGAATCTTCATGTACCAATACTCCCGCAATTTATTACCCAGCCAATTCCTAGATTATTTTTCTACTTTCTACATCCCTTATGCGAGGACGAACATTAGGCTCGCATCTATAAAATGCATAGGACCTAAGATTTGGAATGACATCCCACTTCCATTGCGCCTAATTCCAAGTCTGTACCAGTTCAGATCTAAGTGGAGGGAGGCTATACTGAATGAATATGGATGAGAGATACAGTGACCTTGGTTAAGGTTACTCTGCTTTGTGGTCCTAAGGCTGGCGTTGTTGCAATGTGCTAATAATGGGCCAACTATTATGCTTTGAATCAACAACTGTGACTAGGATGGCTATGTTATTAATTAAGTCTAGTTAAGCTTTCAGTTAATATTTTATAAAGAACTGTTTTTGTGCAATCTCACAATAGTTCTAAAACTTGGTGCAATCGTTTATTTTTTTACTTCGAACATCCCCAGGTGACCCTAACTAGCGGGATGTTCCGATCCTTAATTGGGTCTCCTGGGTGATCTGATAACAATTGTAAAATTTGTAATAATTGTCATTAATTTCTGTTCTGTTTATTGGATTGCCAAATAAACGTTGATTGATTGATTGAATGTCATTTCTGTTTTCTTATATCTTTGTCAACCATTATCAGCATACCGGCTCTTGTCCTTTAAAAACAGGAGAAAGTTACCAAACTTGTCATCTTGTTGCTCAGTGCAACCAATGTTACATGGATAAGTTGCCAGTGTACCTTGATCCTAATGATATCAAAAGGCTTTAAGAGAGAAGAAAATTTATAACCTCTAAACACTTATAATGGAAAAGGAAATAATGCTGGCATGTGGAGGAGGAAGGAAGAAAAGAAGGCGCCCAATAAAAAATGGATGGATGAGATACACGAAAAACTGGAATGAGCTTGGAGGAATTAAGGGATGCAACTTTGGAAAAAAAGATATGGAGAGGGTTGATCATGACGGTCGCTAGATTTCAGAGAAATGACAGCACAAGGTAACAAGGTAGATAAGAAACATATACAAGAAACATATATATGTTTCTTGTGTGTGCATTTATTAGAACTGAGCAGAAGTTGAAGACAGAAGCGTCTGAGGAGAAACTTGACCTTCCTTCGGAGAAGAAGACTGTCTCAACGGCTTCATCTTCTCTGTCTCCAAAGTCGTCTTTTCACAAGCAGACAACAATCAAGAAATCTGGATCTGCCATTGTCGTCTGTGATTCAGCTGCTAGGCGCATGATGCCAAAGAAGCTGGAACTGTCTCGTTCCTTTTCTCTCGAACAGTTTTCCCAGAAGAAGCCTCGTGAGGACTGGTCATACAAGGTCAAGGATAAATATAGTGTCATTTGTTGCTCATGATTTACGATCATGTTTTTGTTATGACTAAAACAGTCATAGCAATCTGATTTCTATCTTTTCGTCAGACAATGGTTAAGTAAGTTCCTCACAGAAGAACTACATATGCTGGTTTATGTGATGCGAAACACTATTAATAACAGAGAGTTCGTCAGTTAGCGACAATGCTCTGATTACTACAAAAATCACCACTGGTGTGTTTCTACAAACACTAATGGCCAAGTCAATGAATGCTAGTCGATAGTGTGGAACGATAACAGTAGTGTCTGTGGTAGACAATGATGCCGCCACCCAGCAGTCTCACACTGGTAATGGATGATGCAAGTCATACAACTCACCAGGCATACAGTAACATTCTATTCTATTCTATTTACGGATTTATAAAGCGCCTCTCGCAATATGACCTAATCAGAGGCGCTCGACATGGCCCGGGTATTTGTCGTTTGTTGATCAGTAGACTGAAGCCCCACCAGTGACTACTGTTCTAGATCACTCCACAGACCTACATCACTCCTGCTGTGCTAAGATGAATGTTTCCCAGCTGCAGAAGACATACGTAGAACCATAAATCCGAGACTGAACTGATCATAAGGAAGTCCGTTCTTTCACATGCTGTTTTATAGACCACGATGAAATAAAAACAAATACCATAATTGAAACAAAATATTCTGCCATGTGTAATTAGAAAGTGCTGCTTCAAGATGAGGATTCAAGCCTAATCATAAGCACTCTCATTAAGCCATCTCATAGAATCATCTTCAGACAACAACCACCATAGTTTTGCAGACAGCAAACACTCAACTTTTTGTGTCATTTTCTCATGGTTGTTTTTCTCATCCTCCATTACTCATTGGCTTCATGTTGTCAATCAAATTTCAGAAAACTTCTTTGCCAGCATCAAATTAATAATTCTGGATCAGATTAAGAAAATCTATTGCTCCTCAGTCAACCTAAGAACTAATTCCTTCAGATTGCTGTGTTCATTCATTTAGGTTACAGCCGATGTCACTCCTTCTCCAGCAGAGACTAGCAGCGGCAGTTGTGGCAGGCAGCAGCTGTACGACACTTGGCTCGGCACCAAGAAGAACCAGCCAGAAGAAAACAGCCTATGTGAGCTGCTTTCAACTCAAAAGAGATCGCAGCATGGCTTGAACGAGAGTCAAAAAGAGCTGATCAAGTTAAAAGGTCATTCAAAAACAGCCGCGAAATCAAGAGAAGAAGCGAGAGGTGGCAGCTTTCAAGATGTGACAACCAGTCGCAGAAGTGTCGGTGGTGGTGAAGATGCAGCGTTAGTCTCTTCAGTTCTAATGTCTTCAATGTGAACTGCTATTGTCACCAAGATCTTTTATGCATACAAAGTCATGCAGAAATCTGGATCTGATAAAGTCTAATAGGATGCCAGGAAAATTTAAGAAATGTTTGTCTCTGTAACCCAGTCATTTGATTAAGTTCACATGATAGACGACTAATTTAATAAAGAAAGAAATAAAAGTAGTAGCAACTACATGTATTTGACAAATAATTATTAAGCTAATGAACTTTTATTCAACATCGTACAGTAGTCAAATTGCAGTTCATTTCCTTGACTGTTGTCTGGTTATCCGGATATGTGTCAGAAGTGAAACCAGAAGAAGTCCACTAAGTGGTTGACTGCTTATAACTGATTGACCCACTTACATATTCCAATTGACAGTTTGACAATAAATAATGTTCATGTAAGTGCAAAGGTGAGGGAATATGTTATTCGTACACGTAACATTGTTAACTGGTACAATACTATAGACAAATTAAGGCTTTATGTACAGAGTTCCACTTAGCTGGTACAGTTATGACAAGTTAAGACTATGTCATAATGATAATTGTTATTAGGAACTAAATTTGAGTTTGTTAGTGTTCGCTCAGGTTAAGTCTTTTTCATTCAGTCTTCTATTAATAGCATTCATACACTGAGGGTAGGAACTGAGGACTAAAAAGCTGACTCAACAGCAATTTAACCCTTTAACGACCAGCATGTACTAAAATGCATGGGAAAGATGTGTAGCTGGTTGTTAAAGGGTTAACAATCAGACAGGCTTTCCTTATTAGTTGTAAGGCTTCACATGCATCAGGTTTGAAACCTATACATGTGGAGGTGAAAGGTTAATTTATTTGAGATCAGTGACCATGTTGCCTGAATGTTTGAGTTATTTAGAATCTTAGCCATGAAATGTCTTCCTTGAAATTTCGCACATTTAATAAAAACTATTTCCAGTACTACTCACACATATTTTTCTAAAATGAAGCTCTTGTTTAAAGATGATGACATTGCAGTGTGAATTATGATACACAGCTCTAGTTTGGAGGGAAGGGCAAAGTTGAGGACTGATGCAGTATGGTTAGATTGGACGACTCTTGCTGAGAAGGAGATGGAACAGACACTGAAGCCTGGAAAGAAGAAGAAAGTTGACATTTCTCAAGAGTTGTCGGATCTTGTTATCTATACACAGGCCGTCAAATTTCGTGGTTTGTCTTTTTCTTCAGTTGTGTTTGTAATATCTACTTTTTGCTTTAGTATTGCTAATAAAATTTTTGCTAAGGTATTAGCATTGTTGATATTGAGAACTTTGCCCATATTGACATGGCAAAATGTTTCATGACAGAATCAATTTAAACAAATACTTTGATTTAAAAATCAGGTTAAACTCTTTGCATTTCTGCAGTAGCATAGCACTATCTACTAAGCAAAATATATGGGTTTGGAAATGCCACATTGTGACTCTAATCCCATTATGATCAGCACTGTTAACTGTATATTATAGTCTCTTGTGCCACGCCAGTTCTAATGCACAAGTTATCAACCAATGGTGCAAGTAACTTTTTTAAGGATCATTGTTATTAATTTTATCTTTCTGTGCCAAAAGTAAAAACAGTTTTGTGTTCATGTATTTGAGATTTCCATGCAATTTTGTTTAGCTCAAGCATTCGTTATTGCTGCTGTATGTGTTGTTCTGTACTCATTTGGTTACTTACCAGGTAGTCATATACTCATGTAGTTTGGTTTAATGCAAAAACATTACTATCCCTAAAAGTTTGCTTCATGTGAATTGAGAGTTGAAATGTTTCTGGCAGTTTAACATCAGACTTTGTTGTTGAAGGTCTCATCCTGACTCCCACAGTTTCTATGAAGTCAAATAAGATGACTCATCGAAAGAGCATCCTACATACTAGCAACATTCCTGTGCCAGTCACTACTGGTGAGGCTGAAGTGTTCTCTGTTTCTATAAGGACCTCATTCATGTTGTATTATGATGGGCTACTGCTCTATGAAATTCTGATTGTCTAAGCAAGTGCTCTCCAATCGTTTTGACACAGTGGGCCACCGAAGAAATTATTCCTGAACCTGAGGGCTGGAATAGTGAATTAAAACGCAATGACTAACGTTTATTGAAAATTTGTGGCTGTATTAAAAAAATTTCTGAATTAATCATGATGAATAATTGTATGTATGTATGCCATGTATAACATGCTCTTCGTTGAGCACCAAAAAATGTATCAATGAAAATAGATGTTCGGCACCTTTTTAGTGAGGTATTTGAGGTTTTAAATTGTGCGTTACACTTAGGATTCAGTAACTTCTGCACTTATTAAATTTTCAAAATGTTCATCAGTTAGAGTTTTGTTTTGTTCTTCATGTTTGTCATTGCTGAAAATCCGGCTTCCAAACAACTTAGCGAGCTCAGGCGGGCTTAAAATCAGCCGTGGGCTGAATGTTGGACAGCTATGAGTCATTTGAACCAATTTTCAAGAATTTAAGTGCATTTCTTTGGTACCAAGTGGCACCATATTATAAAATGTAGCAAAGTAATTATATAACACCTTTGCACATTGATGCTTGCAGGACTAATTTATTGTTTTATGACTAAATTACTGTGCAACTGCGGTGGGTTAATAAGTGTTTTGAGACTAAGACCGAGAGGTCCAAGACCAAGACCGGGTGGTCCGAGACCAAGACCAAATTTATGACGAGGGTCTGAGACCAAGACCAAGACCAAAACCGATACTCTTTTTTATAAACAATTCAATTTATTAAGACTCTAAAACGGAATAACATGCTTAAAGCATTAATTTTATTACTAATCTCAATAATGGTCCAGAAAACAGTTTTACCAGCCAGTCTGAACTTTTGCGGGTTCAGCCCTTGGCCGAAGAATATCATACTATAAATTACTTACAGCATACGATAGGTTCTAAATAAGACATCTGAACAAGTAGATTAACGTTCCGTTTGAATGGTGTAGGCCTGCTTGTACTCGGAATCGCAGGTTAACAGTGGCTACACGTGGCCGACCACATAATTGTTAGATTGTTCCAAAACCTTGAAATTCGTGAAAGCAAATTTTGAAATGGCTGGTTCCGTTGCAAATGCATTTTTTTGCCCATAGTAACATGTATATAAATATGGTCAGCACGTCATAAATCGATAGCAAGTGCATAGGGCCTAAACATCCGGTGTCTCTAATAATCAAAAATAACCGACAAATATCAAAGAAATTGCTCTGATACGGCAAATGACCAAGAACACTCATCTAGGGCGGAGACTAATCCCAAGACCGTTCCTTTAAGACCAAGACCGACGCAGTCGAGACCAAGACCGATGGTCCAAGACCAAGACCGATGCATTCGAGACCGAGACCATGACCGCAAATTTCTGGTCTCGAGACCACATCCCTGAATTTTAGACCCACTCTTATGTCCAACAGAGTTTTAAGTTAAGTGCCATAAAGTTTGGAAGGACAGAAGAATTGTGATTTAGTATCACATGAAAGTTTGGCAGCCTGGCAAGAGGAGAGAATTATTTTGAAATGTCTGCTTTCTTATACCACTAATGACCATGGCTGTAAAAGGGATATGCTGGCCACAGCCTGTCAGTGAGAAGATCAGACAGTGAGGAAGAGGATTGGTCACTCACTCTTTACCTCTGCAGACCTCCTGGAAACCTGACTATGCTCCACTACGGACTATCCTTTGGACAACCCCTCTGATTTGATGCAGCGCTCGTGAATAAGCTGGTACCCTGCGCTTGGCTTTCAAGTGGCGCTTTTGAAATTTGGAGATTACGATTACGATCTTAAGTCGAAGCCGAGAAACAGGAAGTCACCTACATCTGGCTACTGCTTAGAGATTGTTTTCTCTCCTTTGTAAAAGTTTACAAGATTGGTTAAGGATATCATGTGTACATTTGTGTTTCCAGTGACTGCTTTGATTTTATTTGGTTTCTATTTATTTCAGATGGAGTTGATGTTAATCTTTCGCATTCCATTGGTTTGGCTAAAAGCAACAAATCCGACGATGGCATTTATCCAAGCTGCCATCAAGTGTCGTCACTAAACGAGAACAAGGCAAAGAATATCTGCCGCAAACAGCCAACAGGAGTTGTCAAATATCCTTTCACTTTGACTAATAATTTCTGCAGAGGTAGATATAGATATATTCAGATAATAATGTGCTCTGATATATATTGCAAGGTGTCATCACGAAGTATTTTATACAACAAAATAATTGTAATTACCTATGTTTTTATCTATTTTGTTTCTGCCTCAAAATCATCAAACTAGCTTGTTTAAGACTGCTAGCAAATGGTCTATGCAGAGTCAATATGAATTGAAGTCAATTAATCATTTTCATATTCTGCAAAACTTGCAATTGCGATTAACTCTTTCTATTTGTATCCTGCCAATGAGGATGTTATCGTGATCTTGGATGTTTACTCATCTTAAAATGTTTTAGTCTACTAGAATTGTGAGTATGCTTAAGTCAACATCAGCACTGGTTTCAAAAGCCTGCTGTGTTCTACTATTAAACAAATACCACTTCACTGAAGGCAGATTCAATTTTTATGTTGGAACAGTACAAGGTGGTTGTTTATGTTATCGGTTGTTACATTAAAATGTATTGCATTATTTAGATGGTCTTTCTTAAGTTGATTTCGTGTTAGATTCCTTAGTTAAAATGTTTACCCATACCGAGAAGCACCTGATGAGAACTTATCCAGCTGGAATGCGAATCGACTCTTCAAACTTTAATCCGATTCCATTCTGGGCTTGTGGCATACAGATGGCAGCACTGAACTATCAGACAGAAGGTAACCAGTCTTTCAAGGTATTACGTACCCATGCATGTGTAATTGAACATGTTAATTGACATCACTATATATTCGCTTCCTATTTGCTTCGGAGCCGAATAGTGGGCCAAACAGCTGTTTGGTATTTGGCAGAATAGTAGCGGTCGGACCAAATACAACTAGTGGTCTCGTGACATCTGTTTCCGCACAAGCGGTGACTGCAATATTCAGTGAGCTGAAGTAATATATCACAGTGTCAGCCATCTCATTTCTGTGTTTAGTTAAATTAGTTTACATAATCTGACAGAAGGATGAAATAATAACTTGTAATTAACTGTTTTTAGTTTATGCATTAAATTTACTGAACTGGCACCTTTGCTTACATTTTTAATTTTTTTATTTCTCAGTAGACCTGTCTTGTACACTATTTGTATTCGGCCGAATAGTTGGTCCAATTATTCATATTAGGCTGAATAGTGAAAATCACCTATTCAGTACAGCTCTAATCATCACCCAATTAACTTTCAAGTTGTTTCTTGATACATAATTGAACTGGGTAAAAAATATCGAATATTGGTGTAGGCTACCACTAGCAAAGATCAGATCAAAAACAACAGGTGAGCACAAGTTCTCTTGCAATTAATTATTATGGGGAATGTCATAAGTTCTCACAGTCTGGAGCAGACATATATACTTAAATACCGTTATATAATTTTTTACATATGTATATATAATTATGGTTGATGTTATTATAACATTTTCATTAAGAACTTTTCAAATGTCTGGTTCTGAATTGTTTTTAGATCAGTGGCTTCACATCAATGCTGCCATGTTTGAGCAGAACGCTCATGCTGGATACATACTGAAGCCACGGGTTCTAAGGGACAAGACCCAAATGGCCCATTGCAGATTCAATCCGTTTGATAAAGACTCCATACAGACCTGTCCTAACCTCGTTACAGTGTTAGTAAGTATGGAGCTACGTAGGTTTTAGTTTTTATAGGCACAGTGAGCTATTTGGGTTTGAGCGTGTTCTACCCAAGCAAATATTCTAATGTAACTTAAAAAAATCGTATCTTTCTCACATTTAGCGCTTTTTCATTTAGTGTTTATTCATATTTTGTTTGCCATATTCAATTCATTGATTTAATTAAATATCTTATGATTCTGGGTTCCATTTTTATATAGGTAGGATTTCATACAGATATTTGCTGTAGTCCTGCCTTAATGATGAGAACTGATTGTAGGCAATGAGAGAAGGTGCATATTAGCATCCATAGTTGCAAGAAGAGTCAGTTCAGGTGGATAGCCCACAATTTTACATAAGTGTGACTTTCCATTGTTAAGTTGCTTGTTTAGGGTGCAACTAATGTTCTCTGTTCTGACAGACTGCACACTATACTTAGTATCAGTTGGAATTCTAACAGCGAAATTTACACCACTACCTAGTCCCCTAAAATATTCTTGATTTGATGTGAAAGGTAAATAATTGTAGTTGTACATCATTCATTTTACATACCTTTATCCTCAGAAGCATGGGTGCAATGATCATTCCGTTGAGGTAAGAACTTGTGTGTTCCAATCCAAGAACAGGACACAACTTACAATGGTACTCATATATCGACCAATATCGGAGGGATGAATGAGTGGGTTGTAGGTGGCATGGTCTTGAAATACTGTCACATATCATAGTACTGATTTTGCTTTACTTTTTAACATATGCCTGCAACATGCATCAACAAAACCAGACAGCCACCTGCTGTTGGCATTGCCAATTAATTTAATGCACACAATTCTCTGTTGTCTGAATTGCCCCAGTGTAAGGCATGCATTGACCCTATAAGTTCTCTTGTCTCTGTTTGACATTAATTCTTTTGATTTTAGCTTATTTCTGGACAGTACGTTTGTCCAAATAATTTTCAAGCATGCCCACAAGTTGAGGTTCAGTTGTGGGGAATACCAGTGGACTGCGCAAAGCACAAGAGCAAGGTTATCTCACGGAATAGTCTCAATCCCATCTGGAATGAACTATATATGTTCCAGGTCAGTCTTGAGAACTCATATATATTTCAAAACTAACATGCACAAGATCACTATCGATTTGGAATAGTATCCCTTTGATGCTCTGCTTCCTTCCTATAATCCCTTCTGAGACATTCCTCTCTCATCTTAAGACTGTTTTCTTTGGCCATGCTGGGGTTGGGAGTGCCTCTGAGTAGTCGCCTTGAAGAGGCGCTATACACAAATTCTCGTAATGAAAAATGAATGAATATGAGATGGGACAAGCACCTTCATTCCTTCAAGGAAGTTGTAGCCAGAAACTGTATTGACGATTGACATAGTAGTCAAAGTAAGTACTAAGTACTCTTATTCAGCCGTCATGTGATGATTGACACCAACATTTCTAAATCCAGTTATATACAAGCGCATTATACATAATTTACATATAGATAAAAATTATTGGCATAGCTCTTCTTTTACCTACTGAGTGTGATTTTACAACTCTGAACGCAACAAAATAAGCACCAGAGCAGCAATTCTATCGCCTGCAGCTCTTGTTAAAGAAAGAGGTTAACCGTAGCAAGGGACCATGACCTATAAATTATGTGATGGTTGTAGACCCTACAATGTCAAGTTTATCTTTTTTGAATTTCATGACTCAGAAACCATAAAATACACACCGAAACACTATGTTTACACTTGTAGCTCCTTGTAGGCCAACCAAAACAGGTTGCTTAATCTTAAACTACAAAGTTTATTTTTTTTGAATTTCATGATTCAGAAATGATAAAATATACATCATGAACAGTATGTTTACACTCGGAGTTCCTGTGAAAGCAAAGACTAATCATAGCAGGCTGCTTGACCTTGAACTGCAAAAGGGTGCGATGGTCAATGTTTTTTGCAACTCTGGTGGATTTTTGTGTCCCTGACGACCTTACGTTTATTCCCCACAGATCCCGAGATGTAACATGACAAAACTTGATAATGAAAGTCATCTGATTGTTATTTAAATGGTAGAGATAGTTTATTTAACTTTCTTGACCCCAGAAAATCCTATCATAAACACAGAATTCGCTGCACTTTCAGTTTTAGTTCCTGGGATGCTCTCGTTAAAATTTTTCTGCTAGTGGCAGAATAGTAATACATAATCCTAATACATATGGGTAAAGTAATTTTAAAATTTATTAGCTACAGAAAAATATGATCAGAATACACAGCTATTCTAAAATTTAATCGATGTACCATGTGATTTTGTGACTATCTGCTTCAGATAATGTTTCATGAACTTGCATTTCTTCGATTCGTTGTCACGGATGTTTCCACCGGACAGACTACGGCGCAGCGTGTCATTCCATTACGAAGTCTTAGACCAGGTGAAGCAGTATGTCGTATGACGTGAGACCTTCAGCGGACGGCCCATGTAGCATTTTCTGTAGCATAAGTACATCTATCTATGAATACTGGCGTTTGTGCTTTTCCTTTAGTGTACATTACCTTATCAAACATAACGATGTGGCACGGTGGCTGATCGGTTAGAGAGGTCTGTGTGCACTGAGTGGGCGGGTTTGACTCTCGTCTGAGGCAACAGTGACTATGTAGTGACCTTGAGCATTGCGCTGTTGAAGCATGTGCACTTCTGAGCAAAAGATGTTGGAAGATGAGGAATATCAAATTTCAAGAATTTCAAATTAAATGATTGACAGCATTGATAATATAATGGAACAAAAAGAACAAGACTATGAGATGTGCAGTAAAAAATGTTAGATATTATCTTGACTGTTGAGTTATACACACTGCTCATTTGCTTATCCTGTCATCATTTTGTTTGATAAGATTTTGTCTATAATAATATGTCTGAATTAATAAAGAATATTATTTTTTATTATTAATATGAACCCATGATGTCCATTATGTAACGTCCCACTGTCAAGGTTAGCTATTCAAGCCACAGCTGTGCCATCTTCATGTTCTGCTGTTTTATAAAGTTGAGCACTGTTCAATCAGTTCTTTTGATTCTTTCATGGTTTTACCAGGCAGTTCTTGCAAATGATCATTTCCAGGATGCAGGTCCTGGCAATTGTAATTATGACCATTTATATAGCGCCGTTAATAGTAATCTACTTCTATAGCATGTGTTTGTGATGTAGATTGTGTTTGTTATTTCAATCACTCATAAAAACCTGTATCTGTTGCTGAGTAAGGCTTCGTTAATAATTAAGGTCATTTTTGTGACAGTATCTATTGACTCAGAATAGTTCTTGAATATTATGGCTATTTTTAGTTGAAATAACAATTGATGATAGATGCCATGTGATGTTACCACTCATGATGTAACTTTCAATGTGTGTTTAGGGTATCGTCACGTTCCACTGAGGAGCATGGGAAATCAGCCACTGGAGCTGTCGACCCTTTTTCTATACTTTCACATAGACGAAGACCCTTGTGCCGAGCCATTGCCGTCACCTGTCAGCCTACATCAGAACGAAGATAGAGCGGACTCTAAGAAACCATTCAAAGCCATGGTATCAAAGACAAAAGATGACTTCACAAAAGCTGAAAAGGAGGTAACTTTCACTGCCAGCTGAAACTCTTGTTATTACCTCTTCCTTCTGGATCTTAATAAATAAACTTTCGTCTTGATGTGATTAAGCTGGTCTTTTCACTTCTTTTGACTTGAACATTTTATATCTCATGCTTAGAGACTTTCATTTGCTTGCTTTCCATGTGCTGTTTGGAGAGTTATTTGTGGAGGCTGGCCTGTAGATTGCAATATATACTGGTAGATTAATTGGTGAAAATAGTGGCTAATAAGGAGCAATAGGTTTCTACAGAGAGCTACATTGAGCAATGGGTAATAATGGATTCTTACATATGGTATAACAATAAATGCTCATAGATTTCAATGAATAACAATATTTTGTAAGAGTTGCTGATTACTAGCAACAGATATCAATAGATTAAATAGCATTTATTATGTAAAGTTAACATCAAGACCAATGTGTTCGGGAACAAGCTGACAACTGAAGTCTGCCTTATGAAAGATTTAAACTTATTTATCTCATCTACTAGGATCCAGTGAAACATCTCTTGCATGTGGTTCAAAGTATGTGAAAGTATTGGCAAAAATGTCACAATCTTGTTGACACACTCAGGACATGCTGATGCTGATAAATTTAAAAGTTTGAAAGAGCTGCATCATAATAGTCCAAGCACATCATGATAAGGGCTGTCACTGTCGCCATCTATTGGTCCAAATACTGAATGTACTAGCTTTGTACTTTATAGTGTTTCCTAAAACTGTGTTGTCTTTTGTCATCTTGCATCTGAAGTTCTGTTGTTAGTTTTTGGTGTGGCTGATTCAGAATTCTGTTACTGTAATTCACCAGCAGCTGTGATTACAATTGATGGCTTAAACTAATCAACTTCGTTGTGTGCTACTTTGGTCATATGTAGCTGTCAGATAGTGTTAGGAGCAGATCAATAGTAGCATAATATTATGCAGACAACAGTAAGTGCAGTTAAAAATGAATGGGTAATGGAGCTATAGAAGTGATTGAGTGAGTGATTGAGTTCTTTGATTAGCACTGAACTTTTTTTCTGTTTTAGACCATATTTGGAAGCTCTGGTAACCTGAGCTTTAAACGACGTTTTTGTTTTGTTAATATCTCAACCAATGAAGATTATGTCATTCTGAAAATCTCACCTGATATTTCAGCCAGTGAAGTCATTCAGCAGGTGAGGTCTATTGTGTGCAGGTGAGGTCTATTGTGTGCAGGTGAGGTCTATTGTGTGCAGGTGAGTGAGGTCTATTGTGTGCAGGTGAGGTCTATTGTGTGCAGGTGAGGTTTATTGTGTGCAGGTGAGGTCTATTGTGTGCAGGTGAGGTCTATTGTGTGCAGGTGAGGTCTATTGTGTGCAGGTGAGCCTGGTGAGGTCCATTGTGTGCCAGTTTTAGGTGACATATCTCATAGTTTATGTCTTTATTGTTAAGACAATGAATGCCAACATCTAATATATTCTTAATTGAAAGTGCATTTAGGTGATGAGTCTTCTATGTGAGGTGACGTATCTCTGAGTTCATGTCTTAAACATTTGAACAGCTGATTCACGCAATGTATTATAATAACTCATAGAAACGATGGACATTTTAAAATGTGTTAATATTAGACATGATAATACATAATTACTTGCACCTGACAATTATGCTGAAGGAATATTGATGTAAGTGAATTATTTCTTGCTTTAATAGAAGACTTGTTAAATGATGATGATGCTAATTCTGATCAGAGCAGTTCTGCATAGACTGCAGAATGCAAGCCCATTATTATCTTCGAGACCTGAATTTCATATTTTTATAACGCAATGTGATGCAGTGGCTCATGTGAACCCAGACAATAATAGGATGATGGTGTAGTTGTTGACTTGCTTGAAATAACTTATTCAATGTTTGTCTGTTAATAAAATAGTCCATTGATCAACAAATTGATTGCCAATTGATTTGTTGATTGATTGATTGATTGATTGGTTGGTTGGTTGAAAGACATCATTGTGTGCATTTAGGTGTTGGTGCAGGTTGGCCGTGCAGAAGAGAAGAGCGAGAGCTACATGTTGGTGGAGGATGTCCAGAGGAGCTGGGAGACAGAGAAGGGAAGCGGGTCACAAAGGGTCATTGGCACAGATGAGAAAGTCTGGCTCGTTCAGAGCAGATGGAAAGGCACTGGTCGTTTCATTCTGCAGAGGAATAGTAATGTGAGTCTTCATCCTCATCAGAGTGAGGCATCTGAAATCATGCATCATCATGTGCAGAAGTAAAGGAGAGCACGGGAAATGTCGGCGTTTTAAAACTGCAGTTCTGAGTTCTTGCATCAGACTTGACTGCATTCACGTATTGATCACCCTTTTTACAAGCCATACTTCAGCAGCATTCTCTATGCTGGTCTTTGGTCAAATAGCTACATTATCCCTCCTTTTAACTATGTCATTAAGCCTTCCTTTCTGTTCTTGCAATGTGTTTCCCTGACACAGTGCTGCCTCATTATATCGCTAGGGCAGTAAATAAATGAATGAAGTTATGAATACACAACTGCAAATTTAAAATAAATATCCTATTATGCGTAATTGTATGTATGATGTTTATCCATTTATTATTGATAATGCCCTTCTTCCAACATCTTTTGCTCAGAAGTGCACATACAAGCTTTGACAGCGAAATTGCAGTTGTGCTGCAGAGCAATTGTGCTCGAAGGACTTGCTCAAGGTCCCTACCCAGTGACCCCATATGAGGGTTGAACTCGCTCCCTCAGCGCACAATGAACATTATGGGCTGACCGCTCTAACCGATTGGCCGCTGTGCCACACATGTGTCCGGAAGAGAACCCCTTAAGGTCATTCCAAAAAAATAACTAGTTAATATTCGTCGATTTTTTTAATTTCAAGACCATTTTAATTCTGACATAAAGTAGCTAATAATGATTAAAATAGACAACTTTCTGTGATCCAATAAAGATGTCAAGATGACATAATTTGCATCAAAATTCAAGTGTTAAGGACTTCACCAAACATTCTCTAAAAATATATTTGAATATTATTGGTATCAATTATAAATGTTAGTTTAATTGTTTTTATTTAAAAGATAAATACTATGCATCAAGGAGTGTTCAGAATTTCCATCTTTGACTTCAGTACAAGCTTCAGGAGGATGTGCACCATTGGCCAATATCAGCATCGATAGCAAGCTTAAAACCGTTTTGTAACAGTTTTGTTTTAACAATTTGTTATTAGGGAACTTCACTTTTATGTAATTTTTAACAGGGCCATATATGAATTAAACATTTATTGATAATTATATCAGGTTTTGGAAGTTAAAAATATCGATGAGTATTTACTAGTTGGTTTTGTATTGCCATAAGGGGTACATTTTTCCCAGACACTGCTTCTTCATTCTATCATTCATTTGAACATTTATATAGTACCCCTCAATAAGTCTACTCAGTGGAACTCCCAGCCCAGCCATGGCGATACAAAGCAGTCTTGTGCAACTTGTAAAACAAAGGCACATTTACTCCTTGACAACCGTTGCAACTCAAAGGGGAATGTGTTCAAGGTGGAGAGGCCAACAGCTGCTTGGCCAAGGTCCTTGCTCAGGGTACCAGAGGCTCGCCGCCAGAGGAAGAACGAAGAGCTCAACAGCCAGCCAAAGCTAAAACAGGGCTGCAAAGCTGTAAAACCTTCTCCATTGCTGCATGTCAACACCTAAGCCTTCTTCTTTGCTTGTATGCTGTTTTCAAAGGCAGTAGTCTCTTACTGTATTTTTAGTTTAATTATCTTACATTACTAATACAGAATTGTTTTTCAACAGAGACATGAAGGGTCACTGTTGTCCGAATCGGGATCTGACTGTGACCCTCAGTCGTTTCTCGTCTGCATTCACAGCGCGGTTTCAGGCATTCCTTACACCATTCTCCAAGTCCAAATATCCAGTTGTGCTCAAGACGTTATCGCACAGGTACGAACGAATGACTCAGCGGAAGGGATAGTTGGACTTCAGTTAAGCTAAGTAGGCCTAATGTCCTTTTCATCTGCAATATTGCAATTGTAATATTGTAATATTGCAATTAAATCACTAATTGTAACTGCATTCTAATTAACAACTTCTGTAGTGTTGGTGTCTAATATGAAGCACATCAACTAATGTCGCCTCAGAATCAATTCACAGTTAAGTTGACCTAGAAAGTCAGTCTGCTGAACACAATTGAAAATGATGAATAATAATATTGATAATAGCTGCATTGAGTTTTAGCAGGGTTCAGACTTCATATAGTTTCATCCTAATGGCTTAGTAGTTTTTTTATGAATGTTCCAAAATTTTGATTAGTCTTTCAGCTGTATCATAAATCTTCATCCATGTTGAAAATATTATTGTGAGATTTATTTATTTATAATTTCCAGGTTCTCGGTGAGATTTGCCGATCTCAAGATGCCTATAGTTATGTTCTAAGTGAGGAGATCCACGCGCCTGTCTCCGCATCCGGTTCCTCTGATTCGACCGATGCAGCTCTACAGAGGCCTCCAATATCTAGACGAATCCTTAGCGATGATGAGAGCGTTCTTCTGACACAGCTGGCATGGAAAGATAACTGTGGAAAATTTGTCCTCATGGAAAGACACAAAGCAGCTGAGGTGAAATGGATCATTCCTCTTGCTCTTGAATAAAATGAAACCCGTCAGATTATTATATTAGCTGTCTTAAATTTGAGCAAGCTCTAATGGCCTAAATTTTTACCTTCAATGAATTTTACAGTGTATAAGGCCAGATATGATAAATTATTCTGTTCGGTTACAAAGTCTGCCTGATCTTCCGATCCATTAAGCAAGGGATGGAAACTTATAGAGGATGGTCCCCTCCAAAATTTAAGATTGAAGTGGACAGAGCTGCTTATATCCTCCTCTAAATTACATAAACATTTCTTAAATATTCTACATTTATTCAATGTTTTCCACTATTCATCCTTTTATGTTGTATTCATGCTTGGAAATTGAAATTTTTCCAGCCTTCCACCCCAACTCCATTTTCTTGTATCTATCCCCCTCAAATCCAGGACTCAGTCTCCACCTATGCATTCAGTGTATAGCTTTTATTTTACCAGGGCCACTGATATGGGTTAGCTTCCACTGCTATTAGTCTATGTGGCGTGGCTGCTCCTGTCTCCGACATCTGTGCCATAATTATGATAGGATAGATATCGATGTTTGCAAAGTTGTCTCATGATTAAGGCTGTCAAAAAATGTTGAAATGACGACCCGGGTACCCGTTGACGCGGATATTTTGTTAGGAAATGTACACAATTGTGCATTTTTACAAAATGTCGGGCACCTGAGAATTGATTTCATTGCCCAGGCAGTCAGTCAACATGACCAATGGAATATTTCTTATGTATGTTCTGGTAAAATCGTGCATTTTTACGGATTGTTACCCGAGAACCAATTCTCATTGCCTGGGCACTTGGCCAATGTAACCAAGGGAATATTTATGGTATATGTTCAGGTAAAATCGCGCATTTTTACGAAATTTCGGGTACCCAAAAACCGATTTTATTACCCGGGTAGTCAGCTTCGGTCGGGTACCCGGGTACCCGTTGACAGCCTTACTCATGATAAGAATTTTATCACTGTTTCATGATTTCACAACTCAAGCAAGTAATTATTATAAATGTTTAGGATAGAAGTAGAAACCCGTGTGGTCTCTTGCATCGGCTGAGTTTTGGTCATGTTCAAGCCTTCAGTACGGATAAAGTTCGAAGACAACACAAAGGTTCTGTACACTTTAAATTTTCTATTCAGGGTTGACCATAATAATTGTTAATAAACATTTACGAAATATGATGTAATCATACTTAAAGTGATGTAAGGCCCTACTAGTATGAGAGAATCGGAAATAGAGACAGACAGTGAGAGAGACAGACACACAGACATATGAAGAGCAAAAGAGTGGAACATTTTCAACTGAGTAAGTGATGAAATACACATACCCTGGATTACTGAGTAAAACTGTATTTACCAAACATTTTAGTGCCAAGCATTTAGCTAGTGATCAAGACGCCATTGAGTTGGAAGTAGATTGGCACCAAGCATTCAGTTTCCTTTCTTTCTAAAGTTATTGAGAAGACAGTTGCTTTCCAAGTAACTGCAGATCGAGATAGGAACAATTTCATCGTGACTTCAATCTGGTTTTCATAGGCCACTTCACAGAGTTAGTCAAAAATTATTGGTTTCGAGTTGGCTGTGTACATGACTCTGGGCAAGTTGTTTTGTAACCAAGCAGAATTTGTGCAGGCATATTTATTTAGAAGTAATAGCAATTCCTGGGATGCACTGGTTCATCTAGTGCAGGCTACACGGCCAAATAGCAGGAAAGCTGTGCCTACTGGACATTGCTATTTGGAAATTGGAACTCATTGTACCATCATGTGCCTAGTGTGTGGAGAACATCTTATCCTAGAGTTTAGTGGAGCATGGAACCAGCTTATTTGAAGTGGAAACAGACACACGGCCTTGTATGAAAGAAAGACACAGCTCCGATGCCAATGCAATTGTAGATGCTAGGCAGCATACAATATATATATATATATATATATATATATATATTAGGGTGCTTCTAAAAATGAAAAGTTGAATAAAGGCATTCTCCAACCCACCATTCTGTTTCATTAGCTCTACAAATGATACAGTTCAATTTTGATTAAAAACAAACAATATTTAGAACTTGACCAAATCGCTCAAATTTTTACAAAATGCTCATTGATTCGTCAATATTCGGCTGTTGTTAAAGTGCAACTGTTTGCTGCTATATGATAGTTTACTGTGACTTGGCTTGCACAATGACTGCAGCTTTGGCTGGAGCTGAAAATAAGCTTCTATGGTGCTCAAGAACCTGTAGGCAGTACTGCTTTTGCTCCTCATTTCTGGTAATGGAAGAATCGAATTCCTGAATGAGGGCAACTCGACGCTCAGCCAGGTCATTGACGACTTTCAAATTTCCAGACTTCTGCTATATTCTGACTGCTATTCCCATTTGCTTGGATCGAGTTCCAGAAAAGTCTCATCCAGGTTAGGAATCCAGAAGAATTTCGTGGTTCATTTTGTGACGAAATTGCGCAAATCCTTGTTCACAAGCTCACTGAATGGCAAGTTGTGTTTCAGAGGATTGTCAGAACCATCGTTATGTTTCAGGGCATCATTCACTTTTCGTCGAAGGACACATTCTTGTCAAAGAAAGCAAAGCCTATCATCTGCTCAGACATATACCACACTACCACAGATGGCGGCTCAATGCTGTTGTGGCAACATCCTTGTCTTCAAACAGAGTCAACTTACAGAGAAGAGCAAAGTCTTTCCTAGGAGCTATAGTTGCCGATGGACTCTGGAACCAGTATCTCACATACATACAAGTTACAAAAATAGATAATTTTTTCAAGTGATCAAGTGACTTGCTTGTCATAAGATGATCCATGATGAGATAACTTTGGTCTATGAGTCAATGGAAACTGGCTATGGAACAACCACATGTTTATAAATAAATAGCCCTTGCCATCCAACGAGCACAATGAACTGCTCCAGGATACAAGAAATTTATACCTCGAGGAGGAACTGTTCCAAAGAAAATGATAGTGAGCTCCAAAAGTTCACCATAGTCATCTCGAGGCTGAAATTCGTTCAATTGAGAAGCAGTAAATTTTATGATATTCTTTCTCCACAGAGAAATTACAGATGCCATACTTTCATCTTCCATTGCTGTGGAAAACTGACTCTCATTGATGTGAGGCCAGTACTCTGGGAATTTACTGAGTTTGATACATCACGGAGGCTGATGACACGTTCCAACGTTATTTCTGACATGTCGTGGCTGCAAGCTAAGTTTAAAACTTGTTGTCGAAATTCCTGCTCAAGTCTGACACATACTACGCATTTGACTTCTGTATTTGAAGCGGTAATGTCAAAACATAAACCTCTGATATGGCCCTGTAATCCCCATTCATCTATGGTCTATATAATTTCGCGAGCCATAGTAGCTGCTGTTCCGTCATGGAGTTTTGGAACAGATAACAGCTTTATGACGTTTTGACCATGGAACTAGAATGGGAAATCTGTCAACTTTCACTCTTCCAGGTGCTGTGACGTCGTGCATGATCTTGCATACCAGTGTAGCATTATAAAAATTTACAAAGTGCATTGGGCAATGTAATATTACCAACATTCAAAATTCCTTATTGAAGATTTTAAAATGATGATAAATGTAAACAAAGTAATAAGTTTAAATATTAAACTATTGTTGCCTAAACATGAATGCTACAAGATGGCTGTTGGTCACATGGCCAATGACCTTTGACTAAATCTGGAACACAAAATAATGTATTATGCCTTAGATGGGCTTATTAAACAACTTTGAATAACATTTTGTAATTAGAATAATAAAAATCGTTTGGTCAAGTCCTAAACATTGTTCAAATTAAAAAATATTTCGGATATACAGTTTTGGTGCCAAGTGGCACCGAATGGTGGGTTGGAGAAATAAAAATAAATTACTTTAATTTTTTACATTATGGATGGAAACACCCTTATATATATATATATATATGAAAAGTGATAATTCCTACACATATCTTTTGCTTAATTAAAAAGAAGATCAGTTTTTATTGATTTGCTAAATTTTAGGCATATGTTATTATTACTTTCAGATTCGGACCTGCTTCGGCGAACAAGTTGTCAAGCTAGTAAATTCTTAGAGTTACAGACGAGAAGCAGAACAGGAGAACAGCCTTTTCCTCGATATGATGAAGAAAAAATGACACTGTTTGGTGAAAAGTTGGCTTCATTGACAAGATCAAAGCTGAAATTTTTTAAGCCAAAATGAAATTTTTGTCTGAGCATCAGATGTCTTGATTACATATTGCCTAGAGCTTGACTGGTTCTGTGATTCAACGGATCTAGCGGGTTTAACTTTTGCAAAGCTGAATCGTGGAGAAGACTGGTATTCAAACAAGAATCAATGTGGATGGGTCGCTGTTCTTTCTTGGCTTACCAGTGACTTAGAAGGACAGCTGAATATATTCACAGTGCGGGTCAAGGTTCTACATCAGATGCCCTGCTGGAAGTCTCAACGCTGTAATTTCATGAGACCTTATTTATCAACTGCCTTTGCAGTTGTCACTGAAAAGTGTACCTGTAGTTTCAGCTTATTCTAGTTTGTAGGAAGACTTTGTTAATTCATAATTGGTCATTTTAAACCATGATGCATAATGTGATATATCCATTTTAATTATGTTTTGGTTAGTTGGACCAAGCTATGGTCTCTAGGTTTTCAATTATGTCAATGCATTCAACCAAGCTATACAGTACAGACATGAAATTGTAATTCTAGCATCACTGAAGGGTTAGAGTGTGCCAGCTCATCATGGCTATCTTGGAGAATGAGGTAGAAATGGATAAAAACTTAAATGAATTATTTCCCTGCATATTTCTTTTGACTTTTTTGTCCTGTTTTTCAATGGTGGATATTTCAGAAAGTAAGGTATATTATGTATATACACGGTGATTCATTAAAAAACGTACCCCTAGATATTTAATTGTAACTCCGTCAAATATCGGTTTATGTCAAAAAAATTTTAAGTGAACATAGAGGAATCAGTTCTGAATAGGAAGAAAGTTACAGTTTATGTTCAAATTGACCCCCTCGGGCAGTAACACACGCGCGAAGACGCCTACGCCACTGCCTGACTGACTCATCAATGATGCGCTGATCCATTTCATCCCGTACCTCCACAATTCGGTGACGCAACTCGTCGACATCATGTATTCGATTTCTGTAGACTTTTTCCTGCATGACGCTCCATATCTTATAGTCCACTGGATTCAAATCAGGGCTATTAGGTGGCCAGTAATTAGGCGGGATGAAATCAGGTGTTTCAGTTTCGAGTAACGCAACGGTCTCCCGAGCTCTGTGCGCAGGAGCGCTATCCTGCTGGAAGATGAAATACTCCGTTATCTCACGAATGTCAGGCAAGAGACCCTGCATTAGTAGAACATCTCTGTAATATTGTCCATTAATCTTAACACCTGGTTCGATGAAATGGATGTTCGTACGACCGAGTGCAGATACCCCGACAGATACCATAAGGGACTTGCTGAAAGTTGGTCGAGTCCGCAAAAGACGATTTGCTGGAACGTCTCTCTTCCTTGTACCGGCTGAGACATAAATACGATCATTCTGACTGTTACTGGGTGCTGCCACAGTAAACAATTTCTCATCAGTAAACCAAATGAAATTCACTAAGCTTGCAGGATACAACCTCAGTAGCTGACGGGAACGTGTCAATCTTGCTTGCTTGTTGGCTGCTGTGAGTTCTTGAGCGTGTCGTTTCTTTAAACATCGCAAATGTAAATCATTCTTGACAATTCTCCAAACTGATGTCTGACTGATTCCTATTTCTCGAGCAATTTGTCTCTGTGTGCGATGCGTTTGCGGCATATCTTCCTGGCTGAGCACCAGCGATTCAACCTTTTCAGCATTGTCGGTTGTTGCTGCCGTACGCGGGCGGCCGCTGCCTGGTCGACGATGGAAAGACCCAGTTTTGTCGATCTTTGAAAGTAACGCATTTAATCCACCAAGAGTCCACTCTTTATCAGGAAATTTCTTTAGAAAACGTTTTGCACTGTACTTTTTATTCTTTCGTAAGAATGTAACAAATTGTTTACGTTTGCGGCATATCTTCCTGGCTGAGCACCAGCGATTCAACCTTTTCAGCATTGTCGGTTGTTGCTGCCGTACGCGGGCGGCCGCTGCCTGGTCGACGATGGAAAGACCCAGTTTTGTCGATCTTTGAAAGTAACGCATTTAATCCACCAAGAGTCCACTCTTTATCAGGAAATTTCTTTAGAAAACGTTTTGCACTGTACTTTTTATTCTTTCGTAAGAATGTAACAAATTGTTTATCCTCTTCGGTAAACACCATTTTTTCGCGATATTTTCGTGACGTCATTAGTTTCGTCAATCGCGTTACGTCATTTTAGCTTGGTGTGTCAAATGATTTATGTAGCACTTGAATAGAATATCAAGCATCATTATTCTGAAATTTCATTAAAATTAATGGTCATTTACCTGAGTTATGCTAACCTATGTAAGGTACGTTTTTTAATGAATCACCGTGTATATCCACATGCTCCAGGAAGCAATATGTGGATATAGCCATTATAATCCAATTACCATAATCCTCCTTTATATAGCCCAAACAACTCAGTCTGCTGCTGGGCCATGTCACTTGTCCAACTGAGACTCCTTCATTATATATAATTTCCTGTTCCATTCCAGTAGTAAACTGGAACTGCTAAATATTAATTATATCCCAAGAATTATTATTTATAAAAACGTGCGCAGGTTAGAAAAGGCTTGTGGCATGGAGCAGAACATGAAGGAGAACCACACAAAGGCCACACATTAAGCTACAGGGTGGTCTGGCGAGTATGCTGGATATGTAATTAGCGCCTGCAGATCAAACTCCGTGTACCGATGATCTAGAGTAAGCATACACACAGCTTCTGTTAATATTCTGGTACAATTTGTGGCTGGTGTAATTCTTTAATTTAAAACTGAGCAACAGTTTGAGCAACAGTTTGAAATTCTAACGAATTTAGTTGCAAAAATCAAGTGTTAGTGTCTTCTACTCGAGTATGAAATTGTACGACTTGAATGTTGTTTGGATTCTTCAGAATCGTGTTAATATTCTTTGTTATCGCTTTCAAATGTAGAAAACCAACTGAAAAACTTTTAAGTACTCTCAGAGTCATTTGAGACGAGATTATCAAGTATTAAGATTAAGAATGCCATATTGAAACCAGAATGGACGTTTCATTGCACTCATGCAGACACATACATCTGCGTGTCTCTGTGTACAGTTGCATGTATAATGTATATAGATATATATATTTATAGCCAGACATCCTCTTTTATAGACATTCTGCCTCAGTACCAATTACCATTGTATACTGTTGTGTCTAATAAATGCATAAATACCTGTCCTATTCATATAGATGGTAGCCTAATTAAGTAGTCTCTGTTGCCCAGTCTCTGGTATATCCTACCGTAGGGCTCTCCGTTCCTCGGATAGGGGGTAACTGCTGGTCCCACGAGCTTGATCCTCGATTAAGCAGCACCGAGCCTTCTCGGTTGTGGACCCCTCCATTTGGAATGGACTTCCGCTAGCACTTCGCATGTTCCCTCCCTAGGAACAATCGGCCAGCCTTCTATTGTATACTCGAGTCGTTTTTGTTTGACCGCAGCCTGGCTGAGGGTGCCTCTGAGTAGGTTTCTTGAAGGGGCGCTACATAAATTCTTGAAATGAACGAATGCATATCAACAAGAAAAGTTTTGAGACATGGTCATAATAACACTTTTTTATTCAATTACTTACCAGTATAAATCAATACTTACACACACATATATATGTACATATTTATCATATATGTATGTATGATTGTATGTATATATGTGTGTTTAGTGAAGCTGTGTGTGGTGTGTGTGTGTGTGTGTGTGTGTGTGTGTGTGTGTGTGTGTGTGTGTGTGTGTGTGTGTGTGTGTGTGTGTGTGTGTGTGTGTGTGTGTGTGTGTAAGAAATACAGCCATACTGAGGAGTCTTGTTGAAAGCTGTGTCCACACAAATTGGTCTCAGAGTAAATCATAACAATTAGCTGTGATGTCTCAGACTAATGTGTGCATACAGTTTTCAGGTGTGAATTGTAGAGGAAACAGCCCAATCTTGCCCCTACGTAGGCATACAGGCACCCACAATGTTTTCTCATTAAATAGCTAAGATTGTTGACAGTCAAGGACGATAAGAGTGGGAACTTAGCACGCTTGACTATTAGCTCACAGGTTTGGGTTCAAATCCATTTCAAGGCAGAATAATATTTAATGCTTTCTGTTTCACCCGAGTGGCAGTTATAAAACAAACAGTCCTCCAGCTGACATTGAAAAAGTAACTAGCTAATAGAAACGTGGTCTCGAGACCGGAAAACTGCTGTCTTGGTCTCGAATGCATCGGTCTTGGTCTTAAAGGAAGTCTCGGGATTGGTCTTCGTCTTAGATTAGCGTTTTTGGTCATTTGACGTCTTAGAGCAATTTTTTATATTTGTGAGTTAATTTCGATTATTAGAGATACCAAGTGTTTAGGCTCTATAGTATACGCGATTGTTATCGATTTATGGCGTGTCAACTATCGATATATACATGTCACTATGGGCAAAAAATGCATTTGCAACGGAGCCAGCCATTTCATAATTTACTTTCACAAATTTCCTACAATTCCGAGTATACAAGCACACCATTCAAACGGAACGTTAACCCTCGGTTGTCGGTTCACGAAGTGAATCAAGAAACAGAAATGTTAACGTAATTTAACATTGCAAACAAAACCTATTGTAGGTATCGTGTTATAATGGCTATTAATAGTAATAGCAATGATTTTTGGTAATAGAATTGTCTAAACATGCATTAGAATCAATAAAATATGTATTTAAGGTGATTAAAATATAAAAAAATACTTTGTAAATTGGCCATCGAACAATATAAAAATCCTTCTTGAACACACTTACAAGTTTTCTCAAGGAAGTTTTTTTAATAATAATAAAAATGACTCATGAGGCCGTTTGGGTCTTTGAGAATCGAGACAACTTGCTCTCGACTTAATGGCACGATAGATCGCTAGGTGGCGCCGTGTGTCTCATAACAAGGAAGTTGGAAGTTGCGAAAAGTGAAACGATGTCTGATTAACTAGTAGAACAATTCTTCCACTGTATGATATATAAATCTCAACATCATCTGTTCGCCTCGCTTAATGTAGCAGAAGGTTATCGCGTGAGCTCTGATCCGGTTTCCAGTTAATTGTTTGCGTGGATCGTCGATAATCGAGGAGTATTGTTGACTGGAAGATGTATCCTAGACCTTGGTGAGCCAGGCTTAGCCTACTTGAACTACTTCCAACTACAAAACAGCGAAAGTTTGTGTATGCCTAATGCGAAAGTGTTATGTCATTTAACTGGGTTTTAAGTTATAATGTAACACAGCGTGATGTATGCTTAAACTCAGAAATTGCAAAGGCCGGACGTTATGAACGAGTGCGATGTCAAGTCAGAGGGGTTGTTCAGAGAAGAACTTTTGAAGTCAATGTGCGTTAAGAAAAAAATCCGGGTCCCAGAATAGCCTATCATATATAATTATATGGATACAGATAAGAATGACTATAGTTTTTAATGGAAAGCCTGAGTAGTGATGGAGGATTTTGAGGGAGGTAATGGTTGATACGTAAGTAAGTAAGTATATTCTTTAATCAGACGTCTGCAAACGCATGACGTGTACAAATAAACAGGTACGAACAAAACATCTATATACATAATCTGTCATAAGTATAAAAATTAGTAAAATGCCAGGATATAGCAATTAAGGGCTGGGCAGGAAGAAAAGTCAACGGGGTTAAGGAACTGATACAATAATCTTATAATAAAGCCACACCAGGTGATGAGCAAAGTTTCACACTTTTTCCAATGACTTTTGAGGGGTGTTCATTCCAGGTTCAAGGTGCAGTGTAGAATATGGATTAGTCAGGGAGTTTAACATGAGTAATTACTGGGGAACTTTCAACATTGAGGGGGAGGTATGATCCAGTAGATCAGGTTGATTGTAGGGGGAGTTTGTGAAGGGGCTTGGAACATTGTAAGGAATTATAAGTTAGAGAGATAATAGAAAATCAATGAATTCTGGAATTAAATGAGTTCATGGATGGAACGAGTTGAGGGATTTTCACGCAATGGGTGATTTAATGATGGAAGTGATACAATAGCACTTTGGTGTCAATCTGACCAGGGGCATCCGTGGGTGGATAGTTTTTTAGTCTTGGGGAGAATATCTTGCCTTCTGACACTTTGGATTGGGGGTTTTGCCTCCATCACTCAGAGGTCTAAACAGCATGGGTTTGCGTGGGTTGTATTCTCCCATAAACTGAGTTAAACTGGGACTGAGTATTATTGGGGGTGTTAGGCAGTTGTACACTGTACAGCTTGGTTTTCTAGCTAATGAGATATGAGATATATTAGCTATTAATAATGTTCATATAATATCTATATATATAGGCCTATATATATTTACACACACACATCTAGGTTCATTGCTATGAAGCAGACATTGATTACCATCATTTTCTGGCCTGATGGGGCTCAAGGATTTCACCACTTGTTTGTGAAGGAGGGCTATAATCAGGCTACTGCCACATGTACAACTAGGCCAATGATTAACGCGCATATGTATAGGATGCTGAACCAGTATATAATATTCTTGCAATTAAATATATGGTTTGCTGTTTCCGGGATTTTCAAATTATATTTCTAAGACTAGGAGCCAATGAGGCTATTAGTGTATGTATGGTAACTCAGCATATATATGACTGTGATGTTTACTGCATTATAGCTGTGTAGCATTCAGTCCAATTATTTATTTATTTTGAGTATAGTAACTTGATGAGTATATTGGATAGTTTTCATTTGGATATTATACAACATGTACCATATATCATAATACTGATTCTTTTGTGTAATTCTTTATTTAAAGATTGTAATTTGGAAAAATTTGAACTTTGACATTAAGGCCGATGCCAAAAAGTTGTGCAATTTCACAAGCTGAATCCATGTCCGATTGGCAGTGTGTCCTCTAGTCGGTCTACTGTTTCAGTCCAGATAGTGATATAGAGGTCCATGATTTGATAACTGGCTATTTGCAATTCCAAGTAGTATTGGGAACATCTGTATATGAGTCAAGCCGAGTTGAGGTTGGTTAAGTTGTTTCTGACTGGTCCATCCAGTAACTATTTGTCATGTCATTAAAGTCTTATGCTGATGATAATGGTTGTTGAATTGAGGATCCAATGTTTCATGCACATGATTAGGTTTTTTATCGTTTACTCTGTTGTCGTACTGTAATTTAAATAAAACAAATTTTAACTCATGTTTTTCTGCTGATAGACTGCAAATGCCAAAGAAACGTGCCCAAATGTCTGTGTTTACTGTACAGAGGATGTCGAACTCTTGAAGATCATCATTAACATCAAGTATCTGTGGAGACCTGCAAATAAGGGCTGAAGGCAATTACACTGAACTCTTGAACAAGACTCAGCATCTGAGTGATGCCAAGTATATGAACTACCCAAGCACTCAGTTGCTGCTCAGTTGAACTTCATGGCAAGTAATATGATGGCACATCGTACGATGTCAGCCAATGGTGTGGAAATGAGAGTTCGCGACCAACAGTGGAGTACGCGCGATCGACAGACAATGCAACGAACTATCATCAAACAAGGTTATCTAAAGAAATTACCGAATGCGTCTCGACTTGGCTCTTCGCTTAGGGTGAGTTAATTAACAGGCTCATGACATTTTTATCGTCTTATGATGGGCAGACAGCTAGCCTTTATTATTATTATTATTATTATTATTATTATTATTAGAGCATAACCGAGTAGACAATTTCCACCGAGTACCGACTCCGAGTATTTGGGTGAACTATTTGCCGGATCCGGGTACGAACTGAATAGTAGCAACTAATCTGGCCAGCGGTAGTGGCAGCGCTGGCCTTGAAAATTTGGTACGCAATACGCATTTTCCGGACATGATGTTCATTTAAAACATATCGAAAGATATACCATAATTTCATTAAAAATTTATCTTTTATCTTTCTTTTGGTACACAATTGCGTATTTTGCTTCCATGCAACGCTGCCACTACCAGCGAGTACCATCCGTAGGCAAAGCATAGTTAACCTGCCACGTGTACAGCTACGGAGAACTATCAATAGTCAATGCAGAGTCTATAGCAATATCCTTCAAAAATTATCGCGTATCATCGCAGTCTAGGCTACAGCAATATATTTATTATTTAATAGCTTTATTTGTGAAAAAACTGTAAAACCTTGTTATAAAATTTGAAATATGAAGTTAATGTGTACCAAGAGTAGGTGGAGCTAATTCAAGAGGGAAAATTACTTATTTACTTTTCACCTGGGGAATGCTTGTTTCCAGAAGAAATTAAAATGTATAAATTCACATCATTATTTTAAAGAAAATTCAATGGAATGTTTAGTTCTTGTTTAATTAAAAATGAAAAAATATCATTTTATTATTCCAAAAAATTATTTTATCAAAAAAGTTATTTTTAGCTATCTGCGGGTGTAATATTTGCCGAGGTGAATACTTCCGAATAGTCCAATATTCAGTCGAGGGTTCTATGGCATGTGTAATTGCAACAATTTATATAGCATTGTAAGTACATTTCTACAGTGATTATATTAATCTCAAATAGAAGTGATTATATTAATCACTTGTATTTTTAGCAAGAGAATTCAGGCAAGACTCTGGCTCATCCAGTTTTACCTTTTTACTATGAAATCAATGCATATGCTTAAAATTAGATATTATTACATAAATCAGAAATCCACACACAGATGTAACCAATGTAATTAGGAAAATGTGTACAAAACTGTGATAAGGCTCATATGACCATGTGTATGTCCCTAGACCATACAGGAATAGTGCACAAGTGCTAACCTTACACGGTTTATGTATTGGATGCTAGTTTAACTGATTGAAAATAAAGAATTTTCAGCCTTTCTCTCGCCATAAGATATGTTTTATATTGTTTTATGCCGATGCTTTTTGGCATACTGTTTTCTAGACTACTAGTATTTTGTGCAAAAATGTCTCAGTAAATGAGGTTGCATTGAATGGATTTGACCACATTTTCACCTCATCTAATTGTTGTGTCCTTACACAATGCATTAATAACAGAATTTGACTGTAATATATGTCACCATGTGTCATATTTTTCTATTTTGATTGTGCAATATTTATGGCTACAGTTATAGTTGTCTAGTCTCCTTGCAACATCTGAAATAGCATAATGTGTTGAGTGATTGAGTGATTAACTTAATGATCCATCAGCTCCAGGACAAAACTAAAGAGGAGCACTCATTCACCTTATCTCTTTTTCCATGTGATCAACATATTGAGCACCTGTGCTGTATTTTTCGTGAAGATTCCTTTCTGTGTTAGATTTCTCTGATTTCTTCTGCTGTCGTTCAGTGCAAAGAATGCAACCGGATGAACTCCAAAGTCCATACTATTCTGTTAATTGTGTGTTGTCTCAAATTACAAAGTTTTAGTGATTGAATTGATTAAACATTTTTTAGAAAGTGGAGAGAAGGTGGTTTATCTTTGGAGTCATGGGTCACTCTGATCCTTACCTGGAATACTACGAGAATGAGGATAGCATATTCGGAAGTCGTCCACTAAACATCATCTTCTTGGATACGTGCTATAAGATAACTTGCGACCAGAAGACAAGTCGCTTCACCAACATCTTCACTTTGGTTCTAAAAGAGAGACAGCTGAGTCTTGTGGCACCAACCAGGTTAGCTTATTATCTGATTGTAACATCCTAGCTATTTTACCCTTTAACGACCGGCTGCATATGCTTTTCCGTACGCTGGTTGTTAAAGGGTTAATGACTATGTTTCAGCACCGTACAGATTGAATAAAATATTTTATTTCTTGTGATCTTGTGTGTTTTCTTGGATCATGTGTTGGGGCCAAATAGATCCTCTTTAGAACCCAGTGGGACCCATGAACCAGTTTGAGGAAGATGAATGAAAATTGCAATACAACAGGAACAAAATTAATTAATTAAATTAATTAAAATTCTATGTTATACTGGCAATCTATATTGTTCTATTGTTCTATGGTATGTGTAATTGCAACAATTTATATAGCATTGTAAGTACATTTCTACACGTCTAAACACTAGAAAACACGCTATATATGACTTCAGAAGTTCAAAGTTAAACATCTGGGTGAAAGGATATAGACAGAAGAAATATTTGGTGCTTGGGGCAAAGTATTTGATGACAAGACTCAATGGACGGGGAATTTGCGGGGACCTCCCTTGCCCCTCAAAACTGTATGGAGTTTCCAATGGGATCCCAACACTTGATCATCAAAGATATGAGAGATTGCAACCTCAACTGATCTGGTGTCCAACTAGAACTCCTTCTCTATCCATCCTCCTGTGTACTTGCTCTGCTTCTTGCCATACATCCGAGCTCAGTGCAACTTTTGACTCCACTAGACACTTCTGCCCCAACCACATGGTCAATAGCAACTTTGAGAATTCACAATTGTGTGACAATACTGTCTGTGAACTCAGCTGTTACTTTTATTGTAAACTGATTTCTAAACTAGGTTAACCGAGCCATTTAGGTTTTATGGTCGTATAATTGACTTAATATGTGAGGTGATCTATCAAAAGCAGGCCAAAATTGCATTTTTGCAAAATTGAGATTATATCATTTTATGTTTAAATATTAAATCACTTTCTAACAGTGCAAAAATTATTAAGATATATCCAGTAGAACCGATGATATACTAATTTGAAGTCTTGTATCACGAGAACACCGAAACCGAGAAATGGTCAGCTTTTATTTACTTTTGGGTCAAAATCCTCTACAATAATGTGATTATAGCGGAATAAAACACAAGATTTCAACACGAAATCATGTTTTTGGATAAAGTTATAAATTTGTGACTCGAATTTGATTCGAACTCAAAACGCACGTTATTGACCCTACATGTCATTTTTTGGCCATTTTTATCGAAATTGCGTTTTGCGGCATAAGCCTGCTTATGATAGTACAAAAAATCATATTTGTGATGAAGGGGGGAGTAGTTAAAATTCCCGAAACATCATTTAGGGATGGCCCCTAATGGTAAGTAAATGAATTGCTTTGACATCCTGTATGTCTAGTAAAACTAGTCTATTCAAAGGTTCTGCAAATATATAATTTGTGCCTATGACTAAGTTGTCCTGCCTACCAATATGTACTCAACCAAAGCAATAGTAAAACTAGGGGTCAAGCTTTCAGTGAACCTTGTAAAAATCATTTGATTTGTTTGTTTACATTTCTGCTGGCCTTCCATTTCCATGTTCTTCTGTCTGACTGCATCTCATATTAGACTACCTACAAATCAATGGATTAGACAGTTTGTGATAATTCAAGTCTATGCTTAATTTGTGTTTGTAAAACTGTTGCAGAGATATGATGTTTGAGTGGTCGAGAGCAATTGAAGACAAGTTAAGCAATCTTGGAATTATTGAGGTTAGCATTTTGAGTAAAGAACAGTTAGTTTTTCAAAGTACCGAACAATGGTAATTGGGTTAAAATTATTCCAGAATTGTTCTACTTATGGTGTGCTGTTCACCTTCTACTTACTGTGATGTTCCTCTGACTTAGGGCTGGATATTGCCCTTGTCATTGTCCCTTATTGGCTGTCGTATTGCTATTGCAGATGATATAGTTGAAGTTATTGTTGACTTTTAATATATGCTAATCTGAATAAATTTTCAAAGCATTCAGATTTGTTAGTGGTTCCAAGCTGTGGCAATTTTGTCACTTTAGATTGCGGAATTTGATTGTGTAAAACACCCACATTTTTGTTGTTTTTCAAAATAGTTTATTTTATTGTTATTTGTAGATCTTAGTCCTCTTGTTGACCTAATGGCACACTTTGCAGTTTAATTGACTTAATATATATTTGGTCGATGCTTATCAAAAGAGAATGAACCAAATCTGTCTTGTCTCTAGAAATTAGTATTTCCTTACCGAATAGTAATATGATTATTACAATAGAGTACTATATGACTGTAATTTGATATTGCCCTTCTTAAAATCACTTCAGAAGTGCACATGATCACAGTTATATTGTAGAGTAACTGTGCACAAAGGACTTGTTCAAGGTCCCTACGCAGTAACTTCTTGGACGAGGATTGAACCCATACACTCCACGTTGCAGGCCAAACGCTCTAACCATATGGTCACCATGCCTATATTATTTCATTGGACATTTACAGCCTATATGGCTAAATGATGGTGACAAAGTTAACAGTAGAGGATTTAAACATACCAGTACATTTTCACTTGACTAGGTCACAAAGGCTATAGACACTGATGAAGGTTTTTTGTGAATTAGTTTTATTAAAATGGTGTTGTTTGCATTTTCTTTAGAGTTCTTCCCATGGAGCTAATGATTATATTCGACTACCTAATATAGATAGACGTTATCAAGAAGAACCTGTCGTACCACCGGAAAGGTATTACTTGGAGGTGCTTGCCAGTGGAAGTAACTTGACCAGTGTGCCATTTGCACTGGAAACCAATGGCCAAAGTGAAAGCGTTGTAGATACAGAGGCCTGTTACGGAAACGTATCTACAGTTCAGCATTCAGCTGAATTTTCTGAAGACACTTATGATCTGTCCATTTCTCCAACAGCCACCGAAGATGTTCAAGTCTACACGATAGCGTCACCAGCGGCAGAAAGTCTCTATATGAATGTAACAAAGTCGGTTGTGGATCCTGAGATGATGGATTCAACGCCGGAGATGGCTTCGTGGAGTGTGCCGTCTGCCACAGCATCTGATGATCAGCTTCACCCACAATCTGTGTGTGTGCAGTCAGCCACTTCAGCTGCGCGCCTGCTTTGTTCGTCTTCTTCATTGCCACCTGCAACATCAATCTGCGCACACACTGACCAACCATCGGCTGCGTCATCCGTCTCGCTGTTTTCAGAATCAAGTGAACTACAAATACAAAACTCTGATAGCATTCCTTTTCGTTTGCCGTCTTACGACGAAGCGATGACCTCACCAGATGAGGTGCAATCGAGGTACGGTGATTCCCGATCTGCCAGCCGTCGGACGCCTCTTTCTGGGAACACTCCCTCCAGATGTTCAGCATCCCTCGTTGACATTACTTTGTCTAACAGTGAATTTTCCACATACTGTGCATCTGGGATTGATGAATTCCCTTCACCGCCACCCTATTCATCGCAGAAGGTGCTTCTCAAGGGTGCCAACTTGCCGTTAAAACAAATCCAAGTGCAGAAGCTGATTGAAGAGATGACTGAGCCACAAGGAGTGCAAGTCATCATTCCTAAGAGCCAGTGCCAACATTCTATTGCATTTAGTGACTGCTTCAATAAAGTTTGGTAGGTGAAGATTAGTCTGCCAGCCTATTTAAAAGAGGATTTGATAATCAGCTTTAATGTAATTAAACTGCATTACTAGCGTAGTGAGGACTTGGATCCTCAAACAGAATTTAAGCAGAACTAGGAGACCAGAAGAATCGACCAATTACTATGGTGATGTTTATTTAGTTTTTGTTTATGTCTGTTCGGAGTTTGTTGCTTTTTCAGAGTCTTAAGTTGTAGAGTAGAAGGTTGTTTGCTAGTGGTCAAGACATAAAGACAGTTGTGCAAAGTAAAATGTTAGTCTTGTCTAGTCATTTCAATGGAGATGGCAAGTTGGCAAGTCAGGCCCAAACTGTGGTAGATAACTCCCCAAGTACTGAGCTGAGGGCACAGCAACTGAGAGCACAGGATACCACAGCTGTTCTGAACTGAGGTTCTTGCAAGATGTCGGTCAGCATCCAGTGCGTGCAACAAGAGCACAGTGTGGGTTAGTAGTATGTGTGACACTATGAGAGCAGTTTGATTTCCTAAAGAAGGATGTTGCTCTGCAACGATGATGATGATGACGACGATGATGATGATGATGACGACGATGATGATGATGATGACGACGATGATGAATTTGTCATGACCATAAGTAGAGTTTTGAGAACTGTTTAAGAACTGTTTAAATGAGAAGAGATCAGAGTATTACTGCTGTTATGCTATTATTATATCTTGTCTATGGACGAATGTTTATGGATTGTTGTTTTCTTATTATTATATTACTTATGTCATTGGTAAGTCTTAGTTGTTGTTTTGTGCATGTTTTGTGTTATTGGTTCAGCCTGGTGAGAGTCTTGATATTAGAATCTGCGTATCACTGAACGGTGCTGTGGAAACTCTTTCTTTCCATTGTCTGTAACTCAGTTTCTTTCCATCTTATTACCTGTGACTTATTTCTTTTCTGATTGGAACATTGAACTTAACAATTTTGTTTAGGATTAGCGGTTGGAATCAGCGGACGTGTCCGACATTTCACTCATTTCTCCACATTGCGGATCAGGTGATTTCCATCAACGGCGTCGCTCCGAACAGTCGTCTTGTGGCAAAGAAGATGCTCAAAACTTGCACAGGAAAAACGGATGCAACACTGACGATAAGACGAATTCCTTGTGGAAGGGTGGTAGCCATTCGCAAGGACAGTGCGGTAGAGTCGCTTGGAGTAACTCTGGTCAATGGAACAGCTGAGGTGAAATATATATGCATGTGTCTCTGATTTCTGGCTTTGCTGAATTATTTGTCTGGGAGCAGCTTAGATTTCAGCCTTGATCAATTGGTCCCAGGGCTTTAGCATTGGCTGACTTAATGCTTCAGCTTGGCAGCATGCTGAAATCTCTTCTAACTACATCACAAGAAAATGATGAATGCTGCATTACACCTTTGGCTGTCCAGATGAAACAGAGAGTGGCTTGACGATGTTAGACATTGTTACAGCCGGATGTGAAAAGGTTGAATCTGGTGGCATAGGATCAAATTAGAGAATGAGACATGCTATTGATACCAACGGTTTTTGAACCCATGGATGAATAAAAGACCCAGCAGCTCTTCATCACACTTGTCTCTTGCTGGCAGTTTTTCAGTTTTCTAATTGTCTTTCCTTCAATGGCCTTTCATACCAAATATCTCATTAGTAGTTATTCACTTAATTCAGCCAACAGCTCATATATCCTGACAAACAACAAACATGCTCTTGACCTCATTCTTCTTGCTCATCTTAAAAACATTTTGTTTTAGGTTTCAGTCTTCACAGACATAGACTGCTTCCAGGCTGCCATTTCGGTGCCTGCCATTATTTACTGTTTTATTTGGAATGATCAAATTCTATTCTTGGTTTTATTTTCAAAATTCTGGAAAAGGCAGTTGCAAATCTTTTCAACTGTTGCCTCTAATCTCACAAGCAGAACCAGTCTTTTCTGCCATGAATACAATTCCATTGAAGCTAATACTATTTATTACTAATGGTTATCAGGGGTGCAAAAACCAAGATTTTTTTAATCAAAAGTTGGTTTTTTGTGTCTAATTTGGTTTTTAGTTTTTCTTTGAATTTTGTCACAGCAGTTTTGTTACAAAAAGCATCAAATGCAGCATAAAAAAGAGCTCCAACTGGTTTTTATAATTAATTTAGCTTGATTTCGGACTGAATAACACACAATTAGTAATAATAGTAATATTAGTAAACTGAATGAAAATATTTTTAAAGAACAAAATTTTAAAATGCCATTTTTCGTATCTTTTGTTTTTTTTGAAAATAAAGAAAAAACAAAAAAACAAAAATGTTTGCAGGCCTGCTAGTTCACTGTCTCAAACACGGATTCAACCTAACTGACCCTGCTCTTAGTTGGTGCACCCCTATAACTCTGCCTTATGTTGTAAGTGAGTTCATATCAATCAACTGACTTCCGTGCCACTGTTTTGACCTGCAGAAGTCCACAGCATTCTGTACTTCACCTGCAAGTGTACTTGACCTACTAATGTACTTGACCTACTAATGTACTTGAACTGCTCATGTACTTGGACTGCTCGTGCACTTGGCCTAACTTCTGATTCTCTGACCAACTGAAGTGGTAACTCCACTTGCCTCATTACTTGATGAGGACTCTGTATTTAAAGCTTTCATTGTAGGTACTGTCCTATTGATGGGTCAATAGTTGTTTGGCTAAATCACACTAATTATGCAATAACCAGTCAGAAAATCATGTTGAAAAAGTATATAATAATTATTATATTTTATTATTATATATAATTATTATAATTGAAATGAGGTGCTTGTGTTTTAGGTTGGTTTTGTTGATCCAACTGGTCTGGTAAGGCAGGGTGGATTAGAAGAGAAAGCACCAGCTATGAGTGCCATCTGTGGTATTGGAAGCTGGTGGATTACGGAGATCAACCACCAACCTCTCAATCTCTTCTACAAAGATGATGAGGTTCGTTTCATTATTATAGATGACAGCATCTTCAGTGTTTAGTAGAATTCGTAACATTCAGCAGATGATTCATAAGATGACCTTACAACGTATTCATATCATATCTGAGAATTTATAAGGCGGTTCTTCATTCATTTATTTCGAAAATTTATATTGCACCTCTTCAAGAAACCTACTCAGAGACACTCTCAGCCAGGCAAAAATTACTTGAGGATGATACGAAAGAAGGCTGGCAGATTGTTCCTTGAGAGCATGCGCAGCACTAGCGGAAGTCCGTTCCGAATGAAGGGGCCCACAACCGAGAAAGCTTCTTATAGTACTAGCTAATCAGAAGCACTGTCAGCATCCTCAAGGAAATAAGAAAGTCTTCAGGCAACCAAAGGATGAGGGTGGGACATACCTTGTATTGGATATGAGAGGCAATGGGAAGCCAGTTTATGACATCAGTCATGTAGGTAATGATGTGAAAGTAGCAACAGAGATGAACAATGAGCCTGGCTGCTGAGTTCATAACTGACTGGAGGGGGGGGTAAGCATGCCTTGGGAAGACCAGCAACTAGATTGATAAATACATTTGGAATTAATTCTAAGTTATCATCATCTTTGTTAGTAAATTTAAAAAAGTTGTGGGGGCAATAAAGTTACCTCTTTGTTGTCGTCGCATTTGTATCATAGTGGCCAATCGGTTAAAGCGGTCAGCCCATAGCATTCAGTGTGTGCACAGCACGCGGGTTCGAGCCTCGTCCGAGGCGTCACTGTGTAGGAACCTAGAGCAAGTCCTTCACGCACCACTGCTCTGCAGTACAGCTGCAATTGCGCCGTCGAGGCATGTGTATGCACTTCTGAAAAAAAAAATTTGGAAGAAGGGCGGTATCAAATTTCGGTAATAAGAATAAGAATAGCCAAATTTTACTTAGCATAATTGTTTGTCTTACTTTACCACTTCAGAAAATGCAAGGGCTCAGTCTTGATTTGCATTGTAGGCCAAACACCGGCTGAATGCAATGGGCAACCACATTTCTTTCGTCGTGCAGCCAACCCAGCTGATTGCTGAAATGAAGAAGCAAATGAAGAACTTGAAAGGCTTCCGAGATTTCCTAGTTCAGTGAATTTCATATGTCGATCTTATTCCAGTTTTATTCCAGAAAGTGCTATGCAATAAGGAGGACTTCCATGCAATAATGAGTATCAGTCAATGGAATTGATCAGTCGGTCCAAATTAAAAAGAGTTATGCCAACTATTACCAATGTTAAGACTTTAGGTTTGGTGCAGGGATAGTGATCTGGGGGTCAAGGGGACCAGTCCCCCCACCTTTTACGGATAGGAGAAAAGTTATACGTGTGTCTCCCCCACTTTTCTTACCCATTACAAAATTGGTAATAACACGGTTATGCAAGTAAATTCAACACAATGAACACGAAGATTAGTTACTTAACTAACATGTAACATTATAAAACAGAGGTATTATGACTGTTACGGCATAAAACTAGGAAGCATAACTATAATCTAGACAAGTAACTCGATAAATTATAATTTTAGCAGGTATTCTCTAAGTTTATTTTTAAGCTGAGAGATGGTGGTTGACTGGCGTAGACTCGATGGCAGTTTATTCCACGCCTGAGGTCCAGAAACACTTAACGAGAACATACGGGTATTAGTTCGATAGTGGCATGGTCTGAAGTTATCAGCGTTACGAATGGTTGGAGCACAGTAGAGGAAAAGTTCTTGAAGCATGATGGCAATAAATTATTTAAATACTTGTACATAAATTCATTAAGTTGGAACACATTTATCTGTTCAAGTTTAAGTATTTGAGAGCACAGGCCCAATGAAGAACTGTCTAAGTTACGACAAATAACGCGAAAGGCCCTACGTTGAAGCATGTGGAGTCTTTTAAGTCTGGAGTGATAGTTAGATCAAAGAACTTTATGACTGTGGTTCCTTCCTGGGTAACAGGACGTGATGTGACCAGAAGGGGCAGTTACGATGATCTTTGGTTCTTGTTGAAGTATTAACGCTTCTGAGCCAAATAGGTGGCCAAACAGCTATTTGGTTTTCGACCGAATAGTAGCAGTTGGACCGAATACGAATAGTGGTCACGTGATATATGTTTCTGCGGCAGGTGCTATATCGAGTGGACTGAAGTAACTCTCTACTGCCCGGACCATGGTGTCGCAGTGTCAGCCGTCTCATTTTTAAGTTTAGTGAAATTAGTTCCATTCCTAGTTTACACAGACTGGCAGAAGGATGAAAATTACACGTGTTAACCATTTACTTTCAGTTTATTCATTAAAACTTACTGAACTGAAACTTTTGATCACATTTTAAATTTAGAAATTTGTCAGTATACCTATTTTTGTACACTATTCGTATTCGGTTGGTCCAATTATTTGTATTCGGACGAATAGTGAAAATCATCTATTCGGTACAGCCCTACTTTCAATAGAGACATTTAATGAATGGATTATTTCGCTCTGTCAATACTTGCCGTATCTCTTGAATAACTTGGTATAGCTTGCTGATGTCATTATTTCTGTGATGCAACATGTGTTCAATTAGGTAAAGAACAGACAGCACTCTAGACTGGCTTCTTGTTACTCTCCATTTTATGTTATGCTGGCTTCCACCTCATTCGTTAACCTACTTTCCAGACATTCTCTTTGGTCAATGAGTGCCTTCTTATCAGATATTATAAGGGCTTTTCAGTTTTGATGAAAGCAGGGCTGTTAATATCGCATTAGAGTATTGCAATACTTGGTATCGGCGATATCTTTCTCAGTATCGCAGTGAACATTGCGATAGTTTTAGTTGATTCGTATCCCACTGTAACAACAAAATTATATCGTTTCTCTTCCGCTTGAGTAAATCGCAATCAAGATATGGGGAGCAATTGATTGTTATGATCCAATGAAATTATGGTTTTCTACATATGGCGAAACGGTAGATGTAAAGGTAATAATTGTAATTATACTTCTTTTTCTTTAGCACATGTTTTGTGTGAACAAAAAACAGACTTGCTCGTCGAGAAATATTGGTGAAAAAATTGGTATTGGTATTGCATTTTTTCCGGTATAGTTGACAGCCCTGCAGGTGAGACAGGAAGAATCTGAGAATCGTGCTTCATTGCTGCAAATGTTTAATACTATTACACAAATAAACTTTTTAATTAAGCTATACACTTGACTATGTTTGTATATGTTATATTAGGAATCAAATTGTTTAGTCAGACTGATATTTCTGGGTAAAATTATTGTCTGCTTGGTTTTTTATACTTGGGAATTTTGATGCAAGAATCTTTATTTTTCTATTTTACCATCTTATCGATGACTTTTAATTTCAATAAAAATTTATTTTTATAATCGACTTCATCACACCACACGCGGATGAATGAATTATGTAATGCGCTTGAAATGATTAGAGAATGTAAACATGGTGTGTGGCCGATTGGTTCGAGTGGTCGACCTGTAACATCATTCAAGGAGTAACTGTGTAGTAAGTAGCCAGTCGTTGGCACACAATCGCACCATCAAGGCATGTGTGCACTTCTGAACAAATGGAAATTGAAATTCTTGAAATTTGATATTGCCCTTCTTACAAACATCTTTTGCTCTGAAGTACACACACCTCAACGGCACAATTGCAATTGTGCGCGAAGGACTTTCTCAAGGTCCCTACACAGTGACTGACGCCTCAGATGAGGATCGAACCCGCTCACTCATCACACACTAAATGTAAACATGGTGTTTACTTAGAAAGAATGGAAGAAAATTTCAGTTGTATTATTGTATTGTTTGAATGTATTGTATTATTAGCAGCCTTCGGCCATTTATGTAAAACAGATTCCATTCAGGAATTCATTGTTGCTTGGAATATGTTTTCAAAAAATATGAAAAATATATTCTGTATGATGTAACTGGTTGAATCTGAGAATCAGTCTGGATGTTTGAATGCCGAACACAGTATATTATTATTCGCTAGAGTGAGCCACTGAAATGAAATGGCGGGGATCTTGTCCTGGCCCATTGCCTTCTCACAAAGAACCACAGAATTTACAAGTTAGCTGTAAAACGAATATCACCATCTCTCACATTACGGATTTTTACTATTTGTAGGCAAACAAGATAATTCGACTTTCCATTTCTGTGCAATATACGGTTGTCCGTAAGCATTAAACTGTGCAATAAGCTTCTTGATGTGTAATAAGCCTACCTTGAACTGCATGTATGTTCTGGTAGTATAGGCCTATTGTAAACTTCAACTTTCTTTTCCTTGAGTTAAGCTTACCAAACTACAAGGATCGAGACACGTCTTCTTGTTTTCTCAATTTTCTTTATTAGCAACATAAAATACAGTGCCTAAACTGGTGTACACAAACTAAAACATAAAACGACCGTCCGTATCCTTCGGAAATTAGAGCAGCAACTGTCTTAATACAAGCAATCAAACGTCTTATCAATACCTTCTATCTGCCACCTCATTAGCCCCTAACAGCCCTTCCAAACACCACCACCCACTTGCGCCCCAAGTGTCTAAATCAACATATTAACAAACATTGGCTGACACCTATACTTGAACATAATTGCACTTTGTACCAATTATTAGGCCTACGTGTCGATTCTGAGGCATAGCTTGTGGTTATGAATAGAGGAGATAACTGATCACTTGTATGATTTCTATGACTCTGCCAACATTACAGGAAATCGTCTAAACCATGGACCTTGGATAATGATTATAACGATGTGCCATTCTAGTAGGCCTACCATTATTTATGGTCCCGGCTATTAGTCATCTCATTGCTGACTTAGGGACTGATCTCGTAATGCCTTTAGCTTAAGATGCGTCACTACAATTCTGTGTTGTTTATGAATGGTATTCAACGTGTTTTCTCTGCGCAAGGCTCCTTTCTTCTGACCCTTTCGGGATTTTCATTCATTCATTCTGAACACTTATATAGCGCCCATCTAGAAACCTAATCATACAGTCCAGTCACGATTAAAGAAAACCAGGTTTGATTGGTCAGAGGTAGCAAGCACTGTTTCAATGGGAAGGTGATGTTGAAATGCCTCCATTTCAACATCACCTGCATCCGAGACGGCTAGGACGTCTTTCGAACGAACTCGTGGAACATCAAAAGCTTCCCTTGTCGCGGAGCGAAGCGATCGACGCGCTACAACGCTTGGCAATAATATATACGGCAGAGATTACACATTTAAGATCATGGAGCTCAGCGTGAGACTAAAGCAGGAATTGATGCGATATGGGCCACAGGCTGCCAGCGCAACACATCGCGCATGTAGTCAGTCAGTCAGTCAGTAAGTTAGTAAGTATTTTCTTTAATATGAATTCCTGCAATCGCACGGCATGTACAACCAAACATTTAACTCACACTATCCACAGGTAAGATGTAGGAGCACAGCGTGAAGCTAAAGCAGCAGTACGATATGAAATCCGTTAGACCACAATGACAGTCACACCCAGAAGAAGAGTTGGGTTAATGACAATAAATGAATCTCATATAAGAGATTCATACTTTCATAATTATAGCCTTCTTGACCCTACCATTTGCCTATCTGGTCACATTATCACATAATTGCGCTCCTGCTTCTATCACTTGCGCCAAATCTGCTCTATTAGACATTCGCTGTCATTGCATGCTTTGACCATGCCTGTGCACTCTCTGATCTGTTCTAGGGTTGACTTTGGCAACATTGCCTTCATTGGACTTTCCTCTCACAATATCTCTAAGCTCCAGTCCATTCTCAACGTGGCTGCCCGATAAATTGGTGGAATTCCAAAATTTGGTTACATCTCTTCCTTAATTCATGAATCCCTTCACTGGCTACCAGCACCTCAACGCATTCGTTTCAAGACCCTTGTGTTGATGCGTAACTGTCTCTTTGGGTCTGCCCCCGCCTACCTGCTGGCTCTGTACACTAGGGTCTCCTCTATTCCGCACCGGGTTTAACTTCGTTCCTCTTCCCGCGAATTTCTGGTGGTTCCCCGCATGCGCTATGCCACGACCGAATCCAGGAGCTTCGCCTATGTGGTGGGTCCCACCAGCTGGAACAGCCTCCCCTTCCTCTTCGGAAGGAGCTGCTCTCTCTCTCGCTCTCTCCTCTGCTGCCTTTCGGAGGCGCTTGAAGACTTTCTTTTTTCTGTTTAGCTTTGTGTTGAATTGTGAGCGCCTCCGATTTGAGTGGCGTTATATAAGTGCTCCATTACATTACATCCTTATGATAAATCCACAGCGAATATAGTCATCCGCTCGAGGGACTACCCTAGTGTGAGCATGTTGGCGCAGATGGTAAGCCGAGGCATCAATCGGTGGAAGCATACCTCAAGATCCTAGAATATGGTTGGAGTTTGTTGCAATAGACGTGATTAGATATTCATCACAAAGATCATGCTGTTCACAGAGACAGAGATGAACTGAAAAACAGCCGAGGGCAGAACTCTACCCCCTCCCCCCTCAGACCATAAGAGAGAGAGAGGCCAACGAGGATCGAGCAACAGTAGTCAATTCGACTTTCTGTAACAAAGGCATGCGAAACAATCACTTAGATCGTCATGAGTTATTAAAAATGAGAAACTCCTCGGAGCTGGCTAAGCTGATAAATAGCATCTTCGAGATAGTGACACCCAGCTCACAGACCGTGAAGGAGAATGTTATCTCAGGGAAGACCCGGGCAACCTTGAGCAGGTCAACGCCCTTTAGTTGCAGACGACCACCAACCAAATCAACCTAAAGGGTCTCGTAATGATTTATAAGAAGCTGATTTGATTGGAACCTATGAGAGCAATGGGCATACGGAGAAGGGTGTTTCGACGCAATTCAGCTTGTCTTCTGTAACAGTTGCTGGTTTACATCTGACCCTTTGCATGTGTTAATTGGTGCCGAATGGCGCTATATACATTTTAACGGAATGTAACCAGCTTTCGTCAGAGTAGCGATTCAAATCTTTAAAGAAGACGCCAGATGCTCTAACAGTCTGCCATCACACACTTGTGATATGATACTACTACGCCTGTGTAGCTGTTTTTTCCTGTGAACTGGAGAAGATTGAATGAACTATGCTATAGTCGAGCAAAGAAAACAATTGAAGCCACGTTTTCCAATCGGCCGATACAATTTTAATGATCTGGCGACTGCCGTGATATTCAAGTGACGGATGAGAGCGTCGTGCATGCCATCTGCGATGATCTGCTGCGGCAATGAACTTCCACACAATCGGCCGAGCACAACAGCACACTCTCCCTTCTCCACCCATATAGGCCTATCGTGTGTGTAGTGTACAACCATCAATCGACCCTTTTCATGTGATACAATGAGACGTCATTCTGAAGAAGAGATGATTGTATTGACGACGAGTGCAGTTGCGCCTTCGATCTGTCATGAGGAACCGTCGATCACGGATCTAATCCTCTTCGATCATATACTGGATCGTCACACCTGGACCTATAGTTGTGATGTTCACGACTCAAAGTAGATCGCGAATATATACTGGGACGCCATAATCGCTGTCACATGATCGCCTTAGGCCTACTATCGTACATAAGTTTAAATCCAAAATATATACATGTATAAATAAACTAGTAAATTAGTTTTGGTATAACATCCATGCAAACAGAATATTCATATACAGACCTATTATTTTTTTTCTTACATGCAGACACAGCACTATAATGACAATGCTTGCACTTGCATGGCTTCCTTAATTCTTATGTAGACCTACAAAGTGAAAAATTCCGTGTATTATACATACCGCACATAATGCAGAATGAGTATATATATATATATGTGAGAGTGGATTTATGTACACCAGAAAGACTTCTTTGATTGCCTTCCTGTCTGGTTGTCAGTTTAGCGGATTTTTCATAATATTATGCGATTTGAGAGTCTGAACACAAACTGACTTCTTCAGCTTAAGGCGGTTCTTGCGTAGGACTTCGGACCTAAGTTACATCAGGCACAAAAACACAAAGCCTCAGGATGATAGAGACCATATAAATGTATGTGTTGCGTGGGTGGCGGATGTATAATTATACATTCTGGCGAAATTAGATAGAAAACATTCATGCGTATATATATATATATATTTATATATATATAGGCATAAAAAGTCGATTAGAGCAGCATTTTATATACACACGTGCATATGTATATATACATATACATATTTATATTTATATACGTATATATATGTATGTGTATGTATATGTATATGTATATATATATATATGGCTGTCATTGGTGATCGACGAGTGGTTGGCTGTTGAATAGCTTCCGGTTATTTGATGACAGCTGATGTCATTCAGTTCATCCAACTAGAAACAGTTGACGGACTTCGCAAAGACTCCCACCGCATCCATCGACCCTCCTCCTCCTCCTCCTCCTCCTCCTCCTCCTCCTCCTCCTCCTCTCCTCCTCCTCCTCTTCCTCATATGCTTCTATGCTCCTTCTAATCATCCTCCTCTTGCTCGTTTTACCCCTCTTACCCCTCTTGATTCTTCTATACTCCACAGTCCACATCCTCATTCTCATGCTCCTATTCCTTCTCATCGTCCTAATGACTTACTCGATCTTTTCGCTATGTACACATTTAGCTAATACAGATTGTTAGTTACATGCAGTTGTTTCAACTTGTTTATGGGGCGCTTTATGGCTGTGTTACTGGGTCATATAAATTGTCGTAAATATTGTTATTATTATTTTATTGGCCTGAGGTGAAAATGATCCCTAAGGTTCTATTAAACTAAACTACAATGTAGGGTGTGCCATAAAATTGGATTAGCGGTCATTCTCATGCCATGGATCCCGCTTCTACTTAAGCATGATTCTTTTCATCAATCCAGCTTCTTATTAAACAAAATTATATTAACTTTTCCAGCTTCAATTTAAGCAACGATTCCTTTCATTAGTCCATCTTCCTATTTAAAATTGAGAGAGCATTGATATTTGCAAGAATATGGCTTTGCCAACCTAAACTACGGTTTTCCAAAGTTCATGATACACACATCCTACCGAAGGGCTCTCCGTTCCTCGGATAGGGAGGAAATACTGGTCCCATCAGCTCGATCCTCGATTAAGCAGCACCGAGCTTTCTCGGTTGTGGACCCCTCCATTTTGAATGGACTTTCGGTAGCACTTCGCATGCTCCCTAGCAACAATCTGCCAGCCTTCTATCATATCCTCCAGTCGTTTTTGTTCGGCCGCAGCCTGGCTGAGAGCGCCTCTGAGTAGGTTTCTTGAAGAGGCGCTATATGACTTTTCGGTAATGAATGAATGAACATATCAAACAGAGTGTGATATAAATAATTGATATATAATTAATTAAAATGGCTAATATAATGCGCTGTATACTTATGAATAGGTGTTGGGCAGGTAATCAATCGGGAAAAATTGTTTGGGGGAAATGTTCTAGGGGAAATGTCGGGGGAAATGTGCTCTAGATCCGGAATACCTGTGAATGAGCTGGTTCGTCTGTTAATATGATGGTTCCCACGACTTTGCTTTTGTAGAAGTGTTTAGATTACGATTACGATTACAATGACTTCTATTGCAGCCTCCGATTATAGGCGTTGCATAATCCATAATGGGTCGCGAAGTTCTCGATGTCAAGAGCAATTCCGGATTATAGAGGAGTCGATTAGAGGCTTTGGAGAGGAGATACAATAGCCAGATGGACGACGATTGTAGAAACCGGAAAAGAAAACCTCAAAAGCCGATAAGTAGGTATACCGGCATCCCCATCCAGAAGAAAATAGACAAGAATGGACCTACTCCAGCGTCGAGTGAAAATTTAACATAACTGATTAGGCCAACAAATATTCAAACACCCAACCGAAATGTTTCAGAAACAAAAACGAGCGTTCAGGAAATGATGCTCCAGAAAAACTTATGAATGATCCAGCAGCAACTATTCCAAAACGACACTGTGCTGTAAAGACCTGTCGTCTGATATATCTCCGTTATTAGCAATTTGAGTGAAAATTCCAGTAGTTAAGAGCTTAAGTGAAGTTTGAGGCAGCCCATAAAGATCAAAGAACCATTTCGGCTTCTGCGAGTACTACTCCTACGCAAACTCATCCAACCTTCCATCCATCCATCAATCCATTCATCCATCTTTCTATCCATCCATCAATCCATCCGTCCGTCCGTCCGTCAGTCCATCCGTCCATCCGTCCATCTATCTATCCATCCATCCATCCATCCATTCTTCCATCCATCCATCCGTCCATCTGTCCATCCATCCATCCATTCTTCCATCCATCTTGCCTCTCTCCCTCTCTGACCTCTTCCTAATCACTTCACACGAAGTGGCGAAGACAAAATGCCAACTTCTGTGAGATTTTAATTATCCGCCCCAAAGGGGGTCGCCCTTGTCCCTTCCTCCGTCCCTATCTTCCTCCCTTCCCTCTTCCCCTTCGCATCCCGGTCACCCTTCCGTCCTTCTTTCCCTCCCTCGGCTAAGCCTTGCGTCGCCCATGTAAGCGCACGTGCGTCAGCCTGCGGGAAGTGTCCGATGATGAGGAGGATGAGGACGAAGACGAGGATGAGGATGAGAAGAGGAGGGAGACAGAGGGACAGAGACAGAGACAGGAAGAGAGGGAGGCAGTGAGGGAGGGCGATGACTGACTATAAAGGATTAGACGACAGACCGCCAATCCTTTTATTCTGCAAAGCCTCGCTGACGGATGCGACGCTGCTGCGGAGTCAGGGATGAGACGAGATGCAAGAAGATGAGGAGGAGGAGGCGGAGGAGGAGGAGGGTGATGATGGAGGCATCGACCGAATGACCGGCAAAGGCCGAAGGTAGACGCAGGAGATGAAACTCATTCGTCGAAGACGAGATTATGTGCCAGATGATCCCACCGCTTACTTTCTCTTCCTCCTTCCACCCGTCCTTCCGTTTGTCCGTCTCCTCGTGGCTCAGTCTGTCTGTCCATCCGTCCGTCCGTTGTTCCTTCTGTCCATCACTCCGTTAGTGTGTCTATTCGTCTGTCTATCCGCTAAACATATGTTTGTCTTGCCGCCTGTCTGCCTATATGTTTGTTCTCGCGTGAATTCATTCCTGCTTTTGTGGCTGCGGGTGTTCTATGTACATCTCTGGCTCCAGACATCCAGTGGTTAAATTTCTCATCCAGGATCTCCGCATATTAAAAAATTAAAAACTCAATTCATATTCAAGTTATAATAGAATCTATAACAGATATCATCGCAACTTGCTATTTGGACAAGTATAAGACGTGTGAAATAAGGTGTGCAAGGTTGATTTTTGTAACAAAGCATGTATTTGGGTGTCAGATTTCAAATGAGAGATTCCAGATCACAGATCCGGCGGGATCCGGGCATCCGGCGTTCCGGCTGCATTTAATCACTGTCTGACTCTACTATACCAATACTACTTCCGCTACTTCCCCTACTACTACTAAAAATATAACAATTGCAAGTATTACCACCACTGCTTCTACACCGCTGCAAACAATTCCACCACTACCAGTCGGCCACGACTACCATTTTGATCCGAGGAAAGTATATGGTAGGCCCTACTTCGACAGTTAACATGAAGGAAGTCTATGGGAGTGTTCCCAAATGCGGTCCCAGGATTGCCTTTCCTGTCGCTGCTGAGGATAAGAGAAATTAAAAGAATAGCAAACAAAGAACTAAAGAAAATACTAATGAAAACACTGATATGGAGTGTAGTATTGTATGGCTCAGAGACATGGACAATGAGGAAGGATGATATAAAAAGATTGTAAGCCTTTGAGATGTGGATATAGAGGAGAATGGAGAGAATCAGTTGGACAGAGCATGTAACAAATGAAGAGGTGCTGGGAATAATAGGAGAAGAAGTAACCCTCCTATGCACGATAAGACAAAAACAACAGGGATGGATAGAGCATGTGCTGAGAGCCTAAGAGGTAACTCAATCATGAAAATGATCATAGAAGGGAAGATGGAAGGAAAACTCGGAGGAGGAAGTCCAAGACGAATTATGCTGGACTGGATGATGCCAGATGGCTACCAGAGACTTAAAGAGGAAGCGCAGAGGAGAGAGGAATGGCGTCGTCGAACATTTGAATCTGCTAGAAAAAGCAGAGAACAAGAAGAAGACTGATGATAAGATAAGGATGATCTACTATGATACAAGAAAGTTTATTCCCAGGAGTTTGATCTCTGACGAATTATAAATACAGATATTACGACGATGTTGAAATCGATGATGAAAATGATAATGATGATGATGGTAGTGGTGATGATGACGACGACCACGATGACGATGACGAACGATGACGAAGACGATGACGATGACAAAAACAAAAAACAACGATGACGATGACGATGACGATGACGATGACGATGACGATGACGATGACGATGACGATGACGATGACGATGACGATGACGATGACGATGACGATGATGATGATGATGATGATGATGACAATAATAATTATAGTAGTAGTAGGTGCTTTCACGGGGTACCGGAGCTTGTTCAAGGGGAGGAACGAAGAGTTTGAAAGCCAGTCTAAGCGGAAACAGGGCAGCAGAGCGCCCGATGATAGCGCAGGACAGAGCCAAGAAGACACTCGCCAGAATAGATGAGGCGCTGCGAGATGGGAAATCATTCAAGTCAATGCAGGGAATCATGCATGTAGTCCGAGACAGAAAAGTGTTTAGAAACGCATTAAGGAGGTGGGCAGCAAAGTGATGAAGCCGGACAAAACGGGCAGAGGGGCAATTAGTGCGTGCATGCTCTTCATCTGCATATATACATGTATATAGCTGGTGAAAGCGAAAAAGTCAACAACGGCCAAATTCCTGCCGTGTAGATAACATGGGGTAGTATTACGTGTAGCTAATATATAAAGTAGTGTGCTCTGTGAAGCTAATAAAAAGTAGTGGTCTGTGTAGTTAATACGGTGTAATAGTCCAAGTGCTGAGTTTATGGTACTACGATCTTCAGCTGGTCTCTGCCCTGTTTGATCTTGACCGCCCGACCGACCGCTCGACCGACTGACTGACAGCCCGACCGACCGACCAACCTTTTGTGTCGCGCGATAGATGAAAAGGCAGCCTCCGTTTCACAGAGGGTACTTGCAACGCCTGCTTTTATTGTTATCCACGAGCGCTTTGCATAGGAGCCTTGGGCGATGGAAAGACCAGGAAGCCTTGTTTTGATTACGTCAAACTCTAATTAAGAGTAACTCAGCTAGAGGGCGCCACGACAAAGCGTTGCGTAACGTTGCGCTCCCTTAATCCGTCGAATTGTGCTGCTAATGGCCGTGATCATTTAATCCACATCGTCAACGCTTTATCTCTAAATCCTTTTCTACAAAAAACGAAGAGTCAAGGCGACGATAATGTCCCTGGTATCCATGATATAAAAGACAAAATCTTTAGCAAACCTCTTAACGTGATTCTACATTGTATAGGCGCGTAACTATGCTCGCAGCTCGTGATGCTGTTTATAATCCTACAACACAAGACTCTATACAGATAGATAGTCTGACGACGCTAACTAAGCAGACAGCACGAAGCGAGACATTACATTTACATTTACAAAGCAACAGCAACTGATATCTTCATCTTAAAATTGAAGGAAGTTGTTCAAGATTTTCAGAAACATCATTGCTCCTCAGATCAACCACGTGGTTAAAATATATGTTATATATGCGCTTTTTAAACGAGCGCGCGAGTGTTGCTATATATCTATTAATAACGACTTCAACGTAACTTTCCAATTCTGTTGTCCGAACAATAATCGGCCTATGTAGTACAGGCTTATATTATAGGCATAGGTCCTAATGTGACTCTCGGTATACCACAATGGGGTCTCATATAGCCTAAATATAAATTTATTGCAATAAATATATATGCCTGTAGGTCTACAAGATCCGTATACGGTACATGACCACAAACATTCAGAATGTTGCATGTCTGTAAATGTTTGTGATCTCTGTATATACAACGTCATTATTTGCTTTTCATTCGTTAATTCCGGGTATTTATATAGCGCCTCTACAGAAAGAGAAAGGACTCGTTTCTTCCAGACGGTGTCACGGCTATTTAAAGACATCGTTCCCATTGGTTAAATCGTTCTCTTCTGTTTATTCAGAATTCCGTCGAAGTATAGGATTTAAATGTTATTGTCTTACAAGAACATTGACTTGTTGTTAATGATAATGGTTAATTGCAGTATGTATTAATTGAATACTATTGTGCAGGTCTAAACAGACGATTCATGTGTTTTTTTATGTTGCGTTTGAAACTCAGACCACAGCTTGAATAAATATTAAAATATGTAGACTTAATGATTTTATATAACCTTAGATGCATACGTCAAAGATAGGCATACATAATAGGATACATGACATTGCATACCACGTACATATATATATATGTATATATATAGAAAGAGAGAGTGACTTAGTTTTTAGAGAGAGAAGGGATTATATATTAATATTATTATTATTACCGACATTTGAAACCGCCCTTCTTCCGATATCTTTTGCTCCGAAGTGCACACACACGCCTCGACGGCGCAATTGCAGTTGTACTGCAGAGCAGTGGTGCGTGAAGGACTTGCTCAAGGTCCCTACACAGTGACTGACGCCCCGGACGAGGCTCGAACCCGCGCGCGCTCAGCACACACTGAACGCTACGGGCTGACCGCTTTAACCGATCGGCCACTGTGCCACACCGAAATATATATATATATATATATATATATATATATATATATATATATATATGTAGACGACAGAGAGACCTAACGTATACGGAGAACGCGCAATTGCATGAATGTTCTGGAAGCCAAGGATGGATGACTTCCCTTAATCACATGCAACTGTGCATTGTCTGCGAATAGCCCCGTTTTATGCGTCTATATCTATAGCTATATATACTATGAAAATAACTTAAAATTACCGGTAAGCCGCCTACTTATTTCGATATGAACAGGCCTGCGTTTCACATTTCTGCACCTTATTAAAAAAATAATAGCTGACAATTGCTATAGCCTACACTGATTAAAACATGGCATACAGAGTCCAGCGCTATATAAGTCGAAGCGTGATTTGAAAAGATAATATAAGACATTTCATGTCAATCGCATCCTTGTACATTGTATATTAGATCTATTTAATAACGAACGATTCGTCATCTGCTAGGAGATGATTCGTCTGAGTTAAAGATTAATTTCATGCCGAAGATGATTAGGTTAATAGTTTACGCATAGAGTATACTCCATCACTCCATTTTTCTCCATGGCATGGCAAGGTCGGTTCATTCTAAATCATGCAGTTCAAACTGGTCTGTCTGGCTCAAATATAATGCCAGTCAGTTACCATCTCATAGTAGGCCTAATGGCGTCTGATTGGCTCTCTTAATAAAGGATATCAAGGATCTATGTCCAACCTCACATCTACTCTCAATTTCATTTAAAACCCAAGTTTTTAAGGCGTTGTCTAATGAATACCTGCCGCCTGCTAGCTACCAATGAGATCTCTCCAGAGCATCTCATCCGTCTGGGGTACAATCTTAAACAAATGGACCGGTGTGGTCAGTCTATCTGAATAGGCTCAAATGGGCCAAGTAGACAGCTGAGGGAAATGCACTGAAAATAACAATTGAAACAATGATCGTGCTTCATAGTAATTATAATTATATGCATCTACACACCTGTACTTGATATGCCACTCATATGCCTTCGTGCCTGTATTAGTGTGTGTGCGTGTGTGTGTGTGCGCGTGTGTGTGCGTGCGCAGATTTTGCCAGTACGGCCATCTTGCAAGCTGCTCGTGGACCGCCTCCCGTCAAACGTGTGAAAAGTGCAACCAAACCCATGCGGGAAGTTTGCTGCAGTGTTGTAAATCGCGACTTCAAGGGATGTTTTCGTGCCATTGGACACACACCTTCTAAGTAATAAAAGTAAAAAAGTAAAAAATCTTTGGGGGGGGGGGTTTGTTGTCCCAATTTGGGGTGTGTGTGTTAGTCCTGGTGTGTTTATGTTCAAGGGGTTTGTCGGGGGGTGTTTTTGTCCGCGACCCTCCGCCACAACTTCATCCGTGGAATGGATTGGCAGAGGACAAGTAGAGCACCCTTCTCACAGTTTTATTTCAAGTTCTGTTTGAAAAATACTTGAATGTTCTTTGTAATTTGGGTGGACCAATGCTCTACGTTTGGCAAGGAAACTAAGTCAAGCACAGGGAGTGCATCACAGACGAGAAATAATGCGTCCTGCCAAAGGTCAGAAGTTTATACTCAAATCCAATGAAGAGCTTCTGACGTAATAGGGTTGATGACTCGTATGAAACGTATTTTCAAGGTACAATTCCTTTTGATATCTCATTGGACAGTGGTCTTCGCTTGTATAGCAGGTTTACAGCTCAGCCGGACCAGCTCACAGAGAAACAAACGCAAACAACAGTGACCACAGGCAGCCGCCTAGATTGCTCCACGAGCCGAGTGATCCTGGGCAACCGCCGTATTTATACACCTAAAATGGTCCATGGGCTGATATCCTGTATGCATCCTATTGCGCTTTGGTTCATGGCTTTATTCATATATATATATATATATATATATATATTATGAGTAGATGTATGTAGAGAGACAGACAGACAGAGAACGGCCCAGAGGCATGCAGACATTTCAATTGAAAGAAATTGACCGGCGGTGGACTTGAATATGGCACTTCTTGACTGTAGCCCCACTCAATGAGTTCAGGTTTGATTGACCAGCAGTTTGTCGCACAACTGCCCGCCCAGAAAACTTCTCCTTTAAAAGAAATTCGAATAGATAGTTGCGGACAGCTTGATTAGTCACTTTCATCGCATAAATTGTTCCCTTTCCAATCGTCCGATCGTTTGTATACCATTGAAATCTCTCTTGTTTTGCATCTTGTGTACTCTCTCGTTATCCAACAGAGCGCATAATACAATTCGCTTTCTGCAATATTTAAAAAAAGTCCAATTCTCTTGATTTTATTTTCGGCAATTGCCACAACTTATACGAATGTTTTAGTCTTGCTTTAGTTTACAATAAAAAGTAATTACTAATTACTAGTGAGTACTAATAGTACAGCATTTGTGTTTTTTTTTAGTTTGGTCGATTGTAGTTTTTGAAAATTAAAAAATACGATTTTCGTTTTCAAAACAGAAAATCGGAAATACTAAAACTCGGACCCATTGTTTGTCCGAGTCCGAGTTTATGCTGAGTACTACGAAATTCGGACCGAGCCGAGTTTCGGTTCCTCCCTAACTATTTTACTTTCAAAGCCTTGCATTGTACCATTCATGTTATCATGCACTCGATCAACGTATACCGGACTCTCATCATGCTTCATATGAATGCTCGGTTGGGCTCTAGGTCGTCTCAGTGACTTTGCAATGCGCTGCTGCATTCTACACGTTCTCGGTTCTCCAGTGCCATTGAGAACGAAGCGTGAGACTCACCAGTTCTACTCGTTAACCGTACAACAGAGCCTAGCTTTTCTAGTTTCTTTCACTTCCGAATTTCAGCTCTATTGAATTATCACTTGAACTGAAAGTCTCTTGTTCGGACCAGTTCCTACCCTATCCGGCAAAAGAGTTTATTCTAGATTTCGGCTCCACTTGGGTCCGCTGTCTGCGCTATAATGAGTACATTGGACGCACGCTGTCATTGAGAAGGTTAGCGGCAAGTGCGAGGCGTGAACACACGCATGCCAAATGTGACAACAGAACTAATGCTCCCTAGACCCATGGCCTATGCTGAGGGTTAGCTCATGGGGTAGACTATTATGACTTATTTTGAAGGACAGACATGATTCCCCTAACGAGTTCCCGTCGCTCCAATCAGAAGACGATGGCCTCGATATATATAACGCAGAGTATGCAACGATGCAGCCATCTTCTTCATGCAAATATATCACTGCGCGACACATATTCCGCCGCGCTCTGGTCTTAGTCTTGTTCTACGGACGCAAGTACTTGATGCCGTATGTAATTATGTCGGTGGTTAATTGCCAGATTCGTGTCTGCGCACTCTCTAATCATCGAGGCAATGATAGATTCCAGCCGCAGTTTAAGTGCCGTCGCCACTGACCGCCAGGTGGCGTAGCTCTCTGCTGAAAAATTGCCGACGATTGTCTCTGAACGTCTAGTTATTCCCTTCGCACGCCCTGTTGATGCTGCGCTCTTTAATTTGTAGCATCCGCCGCATCCTTGCTCTATCCAGACCCAGGCTGCTGCTGCTGCTGGTGCAGTTAGAGCTGAAAGTGTGATGTTGCGCTGCAGTTGTCCCAGTGGAGGTCTCGGTCGTTCGCCCCAGATGTTGAGGCGATGGATGATCCTTGGTCAGACGTGCCTTCGAATACATTGTCTTGCGGCGGCAGTAGCAGCAGCAACAGAGAAGGCAGAAGGCGATCCTTTGAGCGGGAGCTGGTGGAACTGCTCCCCATATGGCCAGCACTTGTCTGTTTAATCGTCGTCATCTGTGGACCTATTGTCTGTCATACCCAGAGGTCCATTCGCTCTATAGTTCACGCAGCCGCAGCCGCAAACACTCCATTCCGTCCAAGTCGATGGCAGTATCCGGTTAAGTATGTGCGTTTAAATGGGAAATAAGCTTACTCTGGGAAGATTGACGTAAAGTAGAAGCACAGAGCAAATGCAGATATTAGACGTAATAAATCTTTACAACAGCCTCGGATTTAAGCGGAAATAAATTAAAACAATTGACAATTAACGGACGCTAACAATGAACGCAGAGCGTTATGGCGCCGCAGTGTCAGGTCATGGCAATTGCGTGTGTAAGATAAATTGGGTCAATCGAATAAATGATAATGGCCAATTAACAATCAATAGCTTCAGTCTGTGCGTTGTCTAAGCGAAATCGGTTACTGGAAAAAGTTTCAGGAGTTGGTGAGCGGAATGAAGACATAACTGCATAAAACTCTAATTGAGAATTAGCTCTAAGCTATTTCACTGACATTGTTCATGGTCGTACCGATGTTTTGATTGCACCAGAGGTAGCCTATACTCATATCTAGAAATATATTTGACTAACGACGTATCAATATAAGAGATGTGTTGTGATTGGACCACTACGGATCAGTCCTTATGAACCTCGTGCATAAGTTCAGGTTTTGCACATGCATGAATTATCGCATAATTCATGCATGTGCAAAGTGCATTATAAGTCTTTATCTCGTGTGTAGACTGTAGACCTATAATGTATGGCTTACTGGTGACTTACTGTTGACGGTCTATTCTTTACACCACGAGTATTCGCACGCATTTATTCATTCGTACATACGTAATTACTCATATTAATATTATTTTTAATCATCGCTTCTATTGCGCCCGTGTCGAATGCCAAGTGCATCAATCGTTGGCGCATCAAATCCACACCGCGATCCGGTCAATTCCAAGAGGTCAGTCCGGCGAGACAGTGAGACAGCCGACGGTATACTTATACGCATTTATACGTTGTAAGATACTCCCTCCAGGCCATAAATTATGCACTCGAAGGTGCGAGAGCAGACCGATCCATCTAGTAGAGCACCTGTTGTATATTGGCCAGGTATGTTCATATATGTCTGTTCAAAGACGATAGATATACCTGGTCTTCCTGTTGGGTAAAGTTATCTTCGGTGACATGGTTGTAAGAAGAGGTCGTACTGTGCTACATTCTGCCCACGGATTCTGCTGCAGGTGATTGAAAACGTGTTCGGTTGGTGCATCTTGGTGTTCGCTTCGTAGAGAACGACTTTCTGTTTTGTATGGTATATTATTTTATTCTGTTCTTAAATACAAATACGGCTGTTTAAATATATCTTTTTTTCTACATTAAGACGGGAGTCGTTATGTTCGATTTGCTATGGAACCCGGAACCATAAATCATATATCATAATCAAACAACGGATGTATACAACTATACATGCATCCATCCATATATCTATATATCTATTTGTATGTACTTATGCACATACATACAAGCGCACATACATACATACATACACACATACATACATACATACATACATACATACATACATATATACATACATACATACATACATACATACATACATACATGCATACATACATACATACATTCATACATACATACATACATGCATACATACATACATACGTACATACGTACATACGTACATACATACGTACATACAAACATACATACATACATACATACAAACATATATATATATACATAGATACATATATACATACATACATACATACATACATACATACATACATACATATATACGTACATACATACATACATACATACATACATATATACATACATACATATATACATACATACATACATACATGCATACATACATACATACATACGTACATACAAACATACATACATACATACATACATACAAACATACATACATACATACATACATACAAACATATATATATACATAGATACATATATACATACATACATACATACACACATACGTACGTACATACATACATACATGCATGCATACATACGTACGTACATACATACATACGTTTTTCATGCATGCTTCTGTGAATGCATGCATTGATTTTCAGCAGGTGTACGCTGAAAGCGTAATTCTTCACACACATAAAACCTTTGCACCGTTCGCACAACGTATAGGCCTACTGAAAGTAAAATTATTTTCAAAGTTGGACAACAGCCAAATAATTATTTTAGCAACTCTAATTATATGGATCAATTGATTCAATTCTTTAACTGTCTATGGCTTTGTTATTTTTGAATGAGTCATTGACTACAGCATAATTATTTCAAATTGGCTGATATCGATCGGATCATTTTGTGGTTTTACGACCAGCTATTTATGCCTGTATATACACAGTGACAGCCAAAGGCCATAGAATATATGGTTGAAATTGCATTTTAAGTTTAATTACTGTTTGCCTACTATTGTTGCATTTGTGATCAAACGGACATTTGTGTTCATTTGCTTTTTAACATCAAAGGCGTTAAGAGACGGCCCAGAGGGGTCATATAGAGACTGCGAGGGGTACAGAGCCAGTCAAATGTTTTGCACAATGTTTTACATTGGCTGTCTGTATCCCAGCGAATTTCATACCGCATTGCTGCTTTTGTTTCGCGTTGCATTCCTGATTGTGCTCCATCTAAATTGCGTGATCTCTGCTGCCCAGTGTCTGACGTTGCAGCGCGTCGGGTGCTTCTTTCTGCGACGAAGGGTGAGCTTCAATTAAGTTCCACGTGCTCGCTTGGCTATTAAGCAGCGTCGTGCTTTCTCGGTTGTGGACCCTTCAATCTGGAATGATCGTCCATTTGAGCTCCGCTCATTGCTTGTGACCCAACCGTCACGTTTTTACAAGTCCTTCAAGTCTTTTTTCTTTAGTCGTTGCTGGGCTGGGAGCGTTCCTGATTAGGTTCTTGAAGGGACGTTGTATAAATGCTCAGAATGAATGAATGAATGAATGAATGAATGAATGAATGAATGAATGAATAGATAAATGGATATCAGATAAGCATACACACAAACAGACCCAGAGACTGAAACACTGTGATCCGTTACAGACGAAAATACTTATTACTCCGAGTATGTCAACAAGCATCTTAGATGTAAAACTATCGACACCGACAAATAATTACGTTAATCTAGTCTTTCTTACGAATTTGGAGCAATTGGCAACCATTCATTCATTCATTCATTTCCGAAATTTGATACCGCCCTTCTTCCAACATTTCTTTGCTCAGAAGTGCACACACACGCCTCGACGGCGCAATTGCAGTTGTACTGCAGAGCAATGGTGCGCGAAGGACTTGCTCAAGTGACTGACGCCCCGGACGAGGGTTGAATCCGCTCACTCAGCACACACTGAACGCTACGGGCTGACCGCTCTAACCGATCGGCTACTGTGTAACACGAACAGTGCAGCGCCATTGTGCAGACACATTAGTGAAGTACAAGTAAACCATTAATAAGACAGTCAGCTAGTTCGTAAGTCGCTCGTCTACCCATTCAGTGAATTAAATATAATCACGAGTAATTAAGTGCAAAAGAGTGCAACGTGGCTTCGATGGCGCCGCGATCTAGATTTTTTCGCGAAGGACGGTGCCTGTTGATCCTTCTCCTCGGATGGCTGCTGCTGTGGACACGCGTCCTACCGCTGGTCTGCGCTCACAGACGTCAAACGTCAACCCTCTGTACACACTCCATCCACCCCTAAGCACTTCACTCCCACGTGTCTCTTTTGTTTCCCTGCGTAATTTCACCCTCGCTCACGAAACACACCCTCGCCTTCAGGCGTCGACAGAGCGATCGTCGCCGCATTCGTTCAGCTGGGTTGATGACGGACGGACGGATGGACGGACGGACCGACGACCAGGCTTCCGAGCGGTTAAAGTCGGCAGCGTAAAACGAACCGATAACCGCTAACTTCCGTCCGTGTGTCTGTCCGTGCGTCCGCTCAATGGTCTCGGCCAGTGGAAAGCAGTTCGCCTTTGAGAAGAAGTCGTGTCCACAAATGCCAGAGTGATTTTCCGGACGATTGGTCAAATGCAGGTTGACAGTGTCACGGGATCGACTTCTGCCCAACTGAACGGACGTTAGCAGGGTCACGACAGCGCCGGCCATTTCAATCGCCCCACTCTTTGGGGAAATTATGGGGTGTTAGCAAGACATGTTCTGCCACCATCCCCGTCCAGTTTAAGTCGTGCGTCCAAATAGATGGCTGCCAACCATCGAAAGGGCGACTTTACGCATGCGCATTAGCCCCTAAAGCTCCTTTTTATGTGACATGTTGAGAATAATTTACAGTTATTCATCTCTAACATAAAATATAACCTTCAAAGTGAAAGCTGGATAATTATATCCCTCTCAACCGTTCCAGTTCCTTAAAGTCTATCCTTAAATGATCCTCTATAGGCCTAGGTATATAAAATATAATCTTATTTATATATTTATAGTTAGACAGTACAAGGTGTTCACTCCATTTACATAATACATGTAGGTCCTAACAATTGGGTTTTAGGTGTTTCAGAAAACATTACAAATAACTGGCATTGGCAATTACCAATCCTTCCTTCGTCAAGGGTTTACAACAACTGTGATGATTTCT
>OY365807.1:38772301-38787301 GCA_959347315.1 Bimastos eiseni | reverse complement strand
TGTCTGTCTGTCTTTGTCTAGTCTGAGGCGATCGACGGGGAGAGCTGAAAGCCACTTCGTCGTGAATGACATATAGTTTGTAGAACCTTCATGAAAAGTGGATCCTTCCATGCTCGAAGGATCCACTGAGTTGATTCGAAGTGACGGCAAAGACCGTTTGGGGTAACACTGCTGCCGCGAACGATGGGAAAGCACGTCGCGTGGGATGCAACTATACCATCCATGCATGCGTTGCCGCCTGCATCCACCTGACGTCTGCGGAGCCTATAAGCATCCGAAGACGTCGAGCACAGGAAGTGCCCCAAATGTTCATTCCCCTCTGCCAATCATGCCTTCGTTTCCCTGGCTGTGAATCGCTTCTTCAACGTTTATCCATATGCAGGAAGATTCAACACCATTGCCTTGAGACGCACGCTCACACAATCCACCAGGGATGACGACCGCTGACTCCAGTTTCATGACACACCTTGCGTGATTTCTCAGCGCCTAAGGGATTTTTCTAATCTCGGAAGTCAAAATAATAATAATAATAAAAATAAAAATAATAATAATAATAATAATAATAATAATAATAATAATAATAATAATAATAATAATAGTAATAAACGCCTTCAGAGGCTCTTTCAAGCAGCCAGACATTGTCAAGTTATGAGCCGTTCCAAACGGTACGGTCTACACAGTTTTAATAGCCTGATGGATTAGAAGTATCTCGGGTAAAATAATAATTAGGCATACAGCAACAACAACAATACTCGTAATTATATCCATGGCAAGGGTAGCTTCTTGCGGACCAGTAGGCCTACACATTACTGAGGCAATCCTCCTCCTGCTCTGCATGGCTGACATAATCGCCATTGCCATTGCCACTCCCCATGGTGTCCATGACTCCATGCTAGCAAACAAATGCTTCTGACACAGTCCTCCTCCCTGCTATAGCATGCTTTGAAGACTAAAGCAGATGAATGACGTCAGAGTATATCGTCACAGGCTGAACTCTGACAAGACCGAATTTACTTCTTATAACAGTTTCATGCAGTCAAGACATGAATTCCGAAAAAAATATCTGCCGCAGAAAGTATTTGAACCTATAACCTCTCGGTTGACCGAACAGCCCAATGACCACGTGACTATTGTGCATTCACACTGGTGAGTAAGTAAGCACGGAAATTGATTCCAGATAATGTCTTAGTTGATACAAACTAAACTCTGTCATTCTGAATTATACAATAATTATGTCCTGTGTCGCAGTCACGTCTAGAAATAGCTTTATTTGACATATTAAAGGCATATGTCATCTGCTGGCAGGTAATGTAATGTAATCGAGCATTTATATAGCACCCCTTCAAGATATCTACGAGGCACGGTATAAATGTAGCTGATGTTCCTGCGGTAACTGTATCATATCAGCAAGTCAGCTGTTTTTCCATTGCCCATAATTATGATGATTATATCTGCTCCACAGTTTATAGTGCGACCAACGGAGAATCCTACTTTGTCTCAGATCCTAAAATGTGACTTTTTAGCGAATGGCTGGCTCTCCTTCCGTCTTCTCCCTCGTCTCCTTCTATATATACAGCAGCGCTATAAAAGTCATCAGACACGAAATTAGATTAGATAAGATCCGATAACACGGTCGACCAACTCCATTTAATTAATCGAGTTAGCGACCACATTAAGTGACACCTATCCATCAGCCACGCAGACAACCCTGCTGGCCTGCGGTAAACGCATGCGCAAACTTGCATCATGTATAAGCCTATGCATATATATACATACATATACATACGAGGGCGAGGGATGCTGGATATGGGGTAGCTCGATGATGATCTTCCAACAGTAGAGGCGACATCTATCGTAGACCATATATATATATATACATATATATATGGTCTACGATAGATGTCGCCTCTACTGTTGGAAGATCATCATCGAGCTACCCCATATCCAGCATCCCTCGCCCTCGTCTGTATACTGAGCGAGAACCCGTATTTCGGCGGCAGATTCAGTAATGATTGCAAGACAAATATAACATTCGTCATCTCTCGTCCCGCGGGTGAGATCACATGGCGGTCGTCGTCATCGCTGTGGCCCTCTGGCGTCCGCTGGCCAAGCGGCGTCTGGGGAAATCAACTAGAAATGCGCCTCTAGTGGCCGCCGGCTGAGAACGCGGCCGCCACCTAGCGGTTGGTTGTGGAGCGAGAGCAATGATAATTCAATAAGAACTTATAGGCTTCCGTTGGACCTTCCTACCGCTGGTCGGGATTTGATTTGTAAAGTAAATAGGCGAAGAAGGTTACGGTGGAAGGAGGAGAAGGCAGGGAGGAAAGTGGAAGGCAAGAGTAGTGGACAAGAGTGGAAGACATGAGGCTAAGACATGAGTGCACGATGTGAGTGGATGATGGGCGTGGAAGCAGGGAATAAGGATTGGAAGACAAGAACTACAGACGAGAGTGGATTGACGACAGGAGCGTAAGAAAGAAGTGGACGATAAGAGTGCAAGACGGAAAAGATCTGGTTGCTTACATTTGCCTGTTTAATGAGTCATGACCATCTTGGTATATAAGACTAAATCGTCAGTTCGTGCCTGTGCAACTATCTGTGTCTCTGCCTCTGTGATGTTTCTACGGGTGCTTGCCTTTGCCGTGTTTCGTCATTCATGTATACACCAGTTCGCGTATCTGTCCATTGGACGTTAACAGGGAAAAGGAGTAGACAGAATGTAGGAGTGAAATAAAACGATTAAGAGAAAACGTTCATCTACTATCACTATAGGCATCCGCACATCATCTGTTCCAAGCTTCCGTTATCCATCACCCTCGGGCTTTCCATTCTAAACCTAAGTCTCACCTTTTCAAAACTCTTACCCTGACCCCTTACTTGATATTCCATCTGTCAATCCTCGACCAAAATGACACCTCGTTATAACAACTACTATGTCGCCGCTGGAACCAAGCTCTGACCATCCCTCTGGTTTCATGCAACGCTCATGAATTAAGCTAGTGCCCTTGGCTTTGAAGTGGCGCCTTAGAAGTTTGGTGATTACTATTACGATTAGCATTACGAAACGTGATCATAATAAACGATGGAGAGATTGACTTAAAGAATGAAAATCAAAGAACTTTGAATTGCATCAACAGCAAAACAACGGAGGGATTGCGCTGATAACATTGATATCTAAATAATAATGTAACCAGGATGAAATGGAAGCGATTGGATCCTACATTGGAGTATACTTTAGGATCCATTGCTACATTTGGTATAGTTACTTAGACCGAGAGGAAAGAGCCAAAAGAGAATCGATCGATGAAATGGAGAACTGATCATAGACAGAGAAAGTGGAAGAAAGTAAGCAGAGAGGAAGAGAGGAAAGATGGGAGAAATGAGGTAGAGAAGAAGAGAAGGATAAAATATATAAAGGACTGAGGTTAAGCAGGTGTGCATGACAAACAGGAGGAAGAAATGATGAAATAAAGAAAGAAAGAAGTAAAGAAAGCAGGAAAGAAAGAACGAAAGATCGATATAATTTCTTGCTTTCGGGGCTCCATCATCAGTGGATGATTTCTGCATTGGACAGTTTTGTAGAATTTGCCAATTATTAGTAACTGTGACGGATGGAAAATGCAGCGAAAGAATGAAGGAAGAAAGAAAGGTAGGTGTAAGTAGGCAATGGTAAAGGTTGGTGGGTAGGCTTTTAGTTAGGATGACAGGATAGAAAGAAAGAATAATGCAAGAAAGAGCATTGGTGATGAAAAATAAAAGCTGAAAATGGACGATAGACCTGGAGAAAGAGATGGAAAGAGGAGATGGCGGAGTCGGAGAGAAGAAGAGGAGGAGAGAGACAGAGGAGGGATGAGAGGGTGGAAAGAGGAATAGGCACAGGAGGTGGTGGAGGAAGAAGAAGATGGAGGATGAGGCAAAGGCGGAAGAGACTCAGGGAATATGAGAAGAAGGAGGGAAGAACGAAGAGGAGAGAGAGGAAGCAGAAGAAACCTAACTGCAGTTTAAAAGCCTAGACGTGGAAGAGAAAGCAGGATAAGGCAATGTTGCCTCACTCTGAAGCCTTAGAAGGCGCTCCTCGACGACGACACAACGCAGCGTCGAGATAATAAACGACGATTATCAGAAGGATGCCTCTGCTGCTGCTGCTGCTGCTGCTGATGCAGAAAACGATGGCGATGTGCAGGGAAGTCTGTCACATCTTCTACGATAGACAGAAGCCTTTTTGATGCTTTGCCATTGGCTATAGCTTTATGAAACTGCAAATGATGATGATGATGATGATGATGACTACGATGACGATGATGATGATGATGACGACGATGATGTTAATGATGACGATAATGATGACGATGATGACGATGATGAGGAGGAAGACGATGACGACGAGAACGAGGAGGAGGAGGAGGCGGAGGACGATGACGACGATGACGATGATGAAGATGAGGAGGAGGAGGACGACGACGAGTATGATGATGATGATGGCAACCAAGACGACAGTGATGAACAAGACATCGTTTGCTTCTGTTTGTATGTAGATCGACATACGACGCCCGATTCAATGGATGCCAATCAGACAGTGATATGGTTTTGTTTATGAATATGTCTTAGTCTTTTCCGTCATAACAAAGGAAAGCGGAAAAGCACGAGACAGATGAGATGCGATATTCTAGACATTGGCTTCTGTGTTTGACACGTGCATGCACAATGCGTGCTATGTGTACTTTCTCTTTCCTTGCATAGGAATTTGCATATCTAATATCTTACCTATCGGCCATATAGCAGTGGTCACCAACCTGCGGCTCTAGAGGAGTTCTGTGGCGGCTCTCTCTAGATTTTCAGAAAATGACATTTATATGTCGAAATAAAATTGCGAAGGAAAGGGTTTTTATCGTCTGTTTTAACTGTTGTCACACGTTAAATAATTTTTCTGAGATAAAAGCAAAACCTCCCATGGTAGTCCAGGGGAGTTCAAGGTTCGGTCTCCAGAGGGATCCGAGTAGCTGTTAAGCTGTCAAGGGTGTCGTTTATGGCAAGAGTTGGAAAGCGTAGGATCGGATGAGTCAGGGTATGAACTCAAGTTCTTGAAGAGATTACGCTTCAGTAATGAGTTGGAAGCCCATGGGGTGATAAACAGAGGAGCCTGATGCAGATGTAGGAGGAATTGAAAAACTTTCGGAATTCAGAGGAAAGATTATTACAGAGGCGTGGTGCAGTGTTGTATATGGCTCGATTGAAACACTTGAGTAAAGTATGTACCGAGAAACCAAGTTTCTCGCTATAGTTCGTAACCATGCACAAAGACGAATATTTGGATAGGTCTATGCGAGGTGCTCCATAGATATTATACACATATTTTTATTATCGCTGAATTGTCAATTTTCTTAGATATTATATTTAATGTTGGCCTATTATGATTACAACTAACATAGGTTAATAATGCTAGTTGCAATAGTAATGTTGGCATCACTACAGCTGAAAAACTGCATTTGTTGTGCTCCTATATGCCACGGTGGCTCCCAAGCGACGATAAACTTGGCAATGCGGCTCTTCACCGAAAAAGGTTGGTGACCACTGCCATGGAGCCACACAGGAGCCATGACGCCATGGAGCCATATAGGAGCCATGTAGCCATATAGGAGCCATGGAGCCATATAGGAGCCATATATTCACTGAGGACAAGAGGTAGTAAATAGCACCGACAAACTTTTGATAGCGGGCTGGCACTTTAAGAATGATCGGATGAGTGGATGGAGTATCGTAAGGAAACTGCGTTTTGTCGACTGCATGTAGTATCTGGCCTAATCGTTTAAGTCACAAGGCTTTCTGTCGTCCTATTGATCCTTCAGTTTTTAGGTGGGTGTGGAATATACCACAAAAAAAACCAAACTTTTACTTGGGTGTATGACTTACTTTCTCCCTTTCCCTCTCACAGGTTTTCAGTGCGTATGCAAAAAGGGTAACACAAAATATTTACTATAGTGGACAAAGTGTGGAACGATAATATCTATTATTTTGATAAACCAGAACGCATTTGTTACACGGAGAAGACTTGGCACGCTCTACATAAATGGATGTGTGGGTGTTCTCTGGAACCTATAATAATCCCAGACGTATATCATGAAGTGGACAGGTTAGCGAATAATACATCCACGTCAGACACCACCCAAGCATACACCAATGTCCACCCACGCGTATCACACGAAACACACACAACACAGCATATGAAAGAAAGCGTTCTGCTCGTGCATTTGATAAATCAACTGAACGATTTAGCACTGGATTCAAAGACAGACAGCTGGGTATATACTCCTTCTGGTGCTGGTGCTGCTGATGCTGGTGCTGGTGCCTCTCTCTGCTCCTAGTCTAATACCCATGAATACCAGAATACATTAGCGTAATTGTCGCGGTGGCTGCAGTGCAGAGCGACCGAACTTAGCGCCTAATTGTTACACTGTCTACTCGCCGTAGCACATTAATCCTCCTAATCCCTCTTCTTCTCTGTCACCATATCCGCCGCCTTCACCACCCACCCACACCACCCACTCACCACCCTTCGTTCCTCCAATCCACACCCTCTCCTCCTCCATCTCTCGCTCCAATTCATCTGTCTCCTCCGATGTGTGGCTCGCGCTGCAAAGCACGCCCGACTTAAATCCTGCAGAGCCTTTCTGGAGGGACGCCAATTGAATAGCCATGAGGCCACTGAATTGCACTCTTCCTCCGCATCCTCCTGCTATATCCCTCTCTGTCTCTCTCTCTGTTTCGCTCTCTCTCTTTCTCTCCCTCTCTGTCTCTCTCTCTCTCTGTCTGTCTGTCTGTCTCTCTCTCTCTCCCTCTTTTGTCTCCCTCCCTCTTCCGTCTCTCCCTTCACAGTCACTCCTCGCAGTCGCTACGCAACCACACATTCGAAACCCGAAACAGCTACGAGTGGAAAGTGGAGAACTGATAAACCGCACGTAGTTGAATAAGAATCAATGCACAATCACCTGTTTTGATTAAAACCTAACCAACTGTACACTAACACTAAACCGTTAACTCAGCATAAGGTCTTTGCCTTTCTACCTTGGAGTGAGAGAGAGTGAGAGTTAGAGTGTGTGTGAGAGAGAGAGAATGACAGACAGACAAACAGACAGATAGACAGACAGACAAACAAACAGATAGAGCGACTGGTTAGAGAGTGGTTAGCAGAGGTGATGATCATCGATCCCTTTCTACTGTTGTTGATCGTGTGGCTAGAGTGGGATTTCCGGATTCTGCCTGTGTCTGTGTTTTTGTCCAGCGACGTATAATATCGTGTTAGTATATATATATATATATATATATATATATATATATATATATATATGCATATTCATATAGGCCTGTATGTATATGAAATATAACATAATGTATCTAAATCCCCAAACATCGAAATTCATAATTATAGGTTATCTGAGTTGGATCTATTTCGTACAAATTCCATATATATATAATATATATATACGTTTATGCATAAAGAACAAAACAACGCGTGCCTGTCTGCCTGTCAGCGTGATTTCCCTCGTGCTTGTTTGCCTCCCTTTTGTCTTCCATCCCCCCACGGATTCTGCTGCAGACTTGTCCACTTCGATGGTCTTCTGATGTAAACGTCGCTGCTGCTGCTGCTGCTGCTGCTGCTGCTGCTGCTGCTGATCAGTGAGATTATTCTACATCGCTTGGTCCTTAAGTTTTACGGCTGACGGAGGTGCTGCCATGACTTCACGCGTTCGTAAATGCAGTTCTCTCTGTTTCATAATATTTCAGTTGTAAACGTTAAGTTCAACGCAGACCACAATACAAGCCTATTTGGGGATATTTACACCAAAAATATATTTAAAATAATTGAAGTGACAAAAATATAATCAATCTCCTGGTCACAAAAGCAAAGTTATAGGGAATAATGGCCATTTTATATTTTTTTAGGCAGGAGCAATAAAGAAATAACAATTGATAGACAGGAACAAAAAATTAAAATTTTTTTACGTAGTATAATTGAAGTGATAAAACAATTGAAGGGTTAAAATAATTGAAGTAATCTTATCGATGCAAGCGTTTGAAATAGATAATTGCTGCTATCGTAAGAAACAAAAAACTTTTTTGTCTTAATGAAACTTTTCTGCTTAATTTCGTATAACTGCAATGAATGTATTATCTGGGCAAACAATTTTCGAAGAAGGGCGATATCAAATTTCAGAATCAATGAATTATATGCTTGTGAAACTTACAATATACTTAAAAACCGACCACGTTATGTTTTTAATTAAATTTTGCGCCACTTATTTAGGCTTATATGGGTAAGTGTAATGTGTAGGCTTATCTGCGCCGTTTGGGAGGTGTAACTATTAACTATGCTCTACATAAGGTGACTACATTATAAATTCTTGCATAAAGTGTGGTTTCTACAGGAGTTCGGTTTTGCCAGCGAGTCAGGCATTTGATTGGACTCGGAGGAGCCTTGATGGTTGTCTTACTATTTATATAGAGTGGTTCGTTTAGTACTAATAGGTCTCCAGGAGGACTTCGTGGTTTCTCAGAAATGCGCTATGAAATCGTTGGCATAAAGTCGCAAGTGCGCCTTACATGAGCACACTTAACCGAACACCAGTACATGTATGACTGGTTCGTATATGTGGAGACCACAAATGCACCTTGGATGCTGTGTAGATACAAGACCGTGCAGCGTAATGGCAACACTGTGTTTGCCGAGAAGCCCAGTCGCATCGCCTCCTCTCATCGGGCGGAGGACGCGTCGCCTATGGGAGGCAGAATGGACGCCCGAGTCGAGCGGTCGGTCGGTCGGTCGGAGGCGGAGGACTGACCGAAGCGCAGGATGTTTACCCTTCGGCCGGCGCAGTAATTGCATTAGTGTCATTTGGCATTGTATTCATGCGCTATCGCAGTTGCAGCCGACTTCCGCCGGGCAAACAGAGTTCCTTTCACGACCGGAAGACGGACGTCAGAGCGGACAAAGCGGGAAATGTTTTATGCCAACAGAAAGGTCGCCGACTGAGCGGATTAAGGCTGACCATGTGCCTCCTCGCCGCATCCCCTATAGTCCGAGGAACGTGTTTTATTCCGAGAAGAGCGCTGGTCCTCCGTGGTATACAGCAGTGGCCATCTTTAACAGGGCAAACAACGCCAAGAAACGACTCGTATACGTCCCAAAGCCTGTCTGATCGGTCGCTCACAGCACGTCGTTCGCTACACTACATTTGGACAAATGGCCAACGGTAGCCATATAATCCGGGCACAATGGCCATGCAGTATGCACAAGTACACAAGCGCACTGCACAGTAGCCGATTGGTCAGAACGCTCACTTTGTAAAGCGGAATCCTTGTATATTCTGTGTAGGGAACGTGGTTGACTCCTTCACTCAAAATTACTCAGCGGCGCCATCGATTGATTGATCGTTGTCGTTGTGTAGTGGCGCCTAATAAATGCGAAATAATAATAGCCTTCTATACCTCCGTGGGTTGTGATGGGAAGAGGAATCAGCTGCATGCTTTTGCATTCCATTGCCTGCATCTATTCAAGGATGCGGGCATTGTCTTCTTACAATTGTCCTGCTTAGCTGCAACTTCTAATCCGATTGAAGATCGATGGACAGAGTTTGAATTCTATTGCGAGTCTCAGTATCTGACAACGAAAACAGGATTGAAATATATAAATAGACGCTGGGCCAATATTATGCCAAACGCATAGCGCTGCCTATGCCTTACCATAACTATAGCCAACCCATAATCAATTATTTTATTGAAATGCTCCAAACTGACAAAATAAAAATATAATGTTAATAATTCGACGAAAACAGGAAATAATAGGGAAGAAATGAAGAAACCCATAAGGGACCCTTAAAAAACCCGTAATGGACCCTAAGAAATCCCCAAGGGACCAATTGCCTTGCAATAAACTCTGCCTTTCAACTGTAAACTGCAAGGTATCCCCTCATACGTGAACAACTAGATACGGTTTTCGACTGTGTAAAGTGTGTATCGCTATTTCGCTTGTGTAGATGGGATGCGGTGGTGTAATGGTACGTTATGTGCCTTGTTACTGGATGATCGCAGGTTCGAATCTACGCAAGCCACCGCGAAGATGAACACTTTTACAAGTTGCTCACCCGCAATTGTCTATGAGTGAGGCAAGAGGAAACCACATCACTCACTTCATCTTCGAGGGGTATTCCAGCCAATGGACATGCCTTCGGGCAGATCATCATCATCATCACCACCACCGTCATTATTATAATCAGCGTCATCGTCATCGTCATCATCGTCGGCGTCGTCATCATCATCATCATTATCATCATCATTATCACCCCTACAACCACAACCATCAGCATCATAATCATCATCATTATCATTATCATCAATGATAACAATATCATAGTAGTCAAGATCATAGATGAGATGGCGAGAGAGACAGACAGACAGACAGACAGACAGACGGACAGAGAGAGAGAGAGATTTTGCAATGAGCAACGTCATGCGCCAGTGTTGATAGCATTCTAGCAACCAGAAATTTTTTAGAATTGAATTCTCATTCGACGTGGTTATGCAAGTCAAATGCTGTCAACTTAGTCACCATCTTAGAGCCGTCGAGATATGACTGGAAGTCACAACTACAGAAAACAACGTTATCTCAGTTGTCTCTGTTGTCTTTGTTGTCTCTGTTGTCTTTGTTGTCTCTGATTAATTTGGTCACTGAAGACATCGTTCTGTGAGATAAACAATTCTCGTGCAATTCCACGCATATATGATTCTATGACTCTGACGTCATATGACTGTCATCACTTAATTATAAAGATTTAGTCTAGTGACTTCTATAGCGCCGCTTTAACGAAACATAGGGCATCAATCGGTGATGGTTGCAAGTGATGATGGAGGCAGGAAGTCAACACACGATACAATGAATGTTCGTAGTGATTGAAATACGTTCTGTGCGTCGCAGGAGATTCATTGCAAAACAAGAAGTGGCATTTCCTGGATTTGCGTTGTTGCATCTATTCTTCGAGTTTTGAGCCTGCTATCAATAAATCAGCCAACACTTGACTAATCGCGCTTCGACATTGATTTGCATATAATAAAGACAATACTCAACGTCTACGGTTGAGCATTGGAGTCTGTCAATTTATTTGGAGGGTCGTGGATGTTTTGTATATGACTCTGCCAGAATTCGCTTGTACAGATGCATGTGTAAGTCATCTGTTACGATCTGTCTGCATTTATGTATGCAAGAGACAAAACTGTGTTGCCGAAGAATGTCTTCGTTCTGCTTCGAGCACGTTAAAAACCGCCGGCGTCATCACTTCGAAGCCAAAGACGATGTTCGTGCCGCGTCAATGCCAGCACCTACAGTTCCACAGCTCCACCTCTTGCTTCCAGTCGCTGCAGCCAGCAGCACTCTGCGACGCCTTCCCCGATGCCAATCACCAACAGGCGGCTCTCTCTCAGCATCGTCGCGACCGGCAGGTGTGGGCGTGTCCGATTCCATTGACGACTGTTGCTATAGGAGCACTGCCTCTGCTGCTGAAGCTGCCAAGAAGGAAGCAGACGGCTTCCATCAGAGAAAGACGGTCGACAGAGGCGTTTTCGGCAGCCAGCCAAGAACAGACGGTGGATCGTCCTAACGCAAGAACGTCACGCAACGCTGCTGTTGATGCTGCAAAGAGAAATCCTTAATTGTAACCTCGAACTGGAACCATCGCTTTAATCGATCGAATTCAATTGGCTTTTCCTCTCTTTCTCTAGTTTTATTTTTCGGACTCTTCCTCCGCCGCTGAGTACTCGCAGACGACAGAGGTTCTCTTTCTCGTCGTATATTCGTCATTATTCAGAAGAAACTTCAAACATCAAACTTCAAACTTCTTACGTCTGCGGATTTGCCTTTCGCTTGGTGCAGTTTCTGGGGTTGTTGCCATGGATCCGGATCTGCACAGCATCTCCGCAAACTTCGCTCCGTCAAGTAATCGCACTCCCCCAAGTGCAGCCGCACTCGGGGAGATGCTCGTCAAAACCAAATTTCTTGAAGGTAGGTCAACCACCTGTCTCGACTCATCGCTCTTGCATTGCGAATTTGCGACAACTATATTCGTCTATTATATATGTATATATGTATATATGTATGTATGCATGTATGTATGTATGTATGTATGCCTGTATGTATGTATGTATGTATATATGTATATGTGTATGTATGTATGTGGTATGTATATATATATATGTATGCATGCATGTATGTATGTATGTATATATGTTTGTATTTATGCTTGTATTAACGCATGTATGTATGTATGTATATATGTATGTATGCATATATGTATGTATGTATATATGTATGTATGATTACATACATACATACGATGATAACACGTGATTTTTCTGGATAATCACAAGACATCATGTGCTAAAATCTTAATCGACACAATGTTGTTCATTAATTGTAATTGTGGATATATTGTGTGTAAAGCGATCGAGAGATCCCAAACAATGTAATGTATTAATAAACCTATTACTAATGAGTGAATCATTAGTATACGGGCTTTCATTGTTATAGTTGGACATAATTATGTTATGTGTGTTTGTCTCTGTGTTTCTGTGTTCGTTAGCCTGTCTCTGTCAATTTGGGTCGTAATGTTTCTTCCTGCTGTGGTCTCTGTTTCCCCGTCAACATATTACCGTATACACCTACCTCTTTAATTGCAGACTATGTCGCTGCCTGTTTGCCTGTGTCTTTGTATTTGTCTCTCTTGTAAATTCAACTTGTGTGCCATTCTTCACGCATCTGTACATGTTGGGCCAATTTAGCTTTGTTCTATCCGTTACGCTGAGCCAATACTTGTCCTAAAATTCTCTTCTTTTGGATCATCATGTTATCAAGAATATCCTCTCTCTATATATGTATATACATGTACATATGTATATATGTATATATATGTATATATATACATATATACATATATATTATGTCCTAATCGTGAGCATACAACGTTGATGCTTCAGATGCATAAATGGACGCTTAGCAAATTGCTCTCATCTATATGTGTACCATCCGTTGTCGTGTTACTATATATATATATATATAGCGGCACTCATTGTGTGGGAAGGGAGAAGGCCCCCATCCGTCCTTCCGTCCCTCCATCCCTCCGTCTCTCTATCCATCCATCCGGTCGATCCATCGTCGCCGTTTTCCACCAATTTATCCCCAAATATTAGAGCTGAACGCAGTCGATTAATCTTTGATCCATAATTTGTTCAACAATTGTTGGTAATCATTCGGCCGCCGCTCCACCGAACGAATGCCTATCATCGTCCACTTATACACATCTTATATATTCACATGAGTGCAAATATTATGTATATATAGCCTATGATACATGTATATCTATATATATATACATGCATATATATGAATATACTTCGCACCCTTATGCATGATTCAATTAGCAGGTTACGTGGGTTTTCGTCCCAATGTAAGTATGCATGCATGTGTATATATATACACATCATAATTTTCTACGGGTGTGTAAATATGCCAAACTTCTGCGAAGCTTTTCCAGTTTTCCAAGTGCACGCAGTGGACCCTGCATGCGTTGGTTCTCCACCTGCCATGGGACAACTTCCAACCAAGACCCTATTCCTACTCCTACTCGTCGATAGTCAGAGCTACCCTCGAATACATTAAACAGCTTTTGTTTCTATCTCGAGACAGCAGAGTCCGTTAACACTGCAGCATATGGAGACCCGCTGGTGCCGCGCTCCTTTACATTAACTTCATCGCGTCGGGCTTTATTCTGTATTGGACTTGAACCAAAGCTATTCGCTTTATGATATTTACACATATATATAGCATATATATATATGTTATTGCCATAACTGTTCATCTTATAATGTCGTAGATCTGTCAGTTACTAGAAGCAGCTGGGTTTTAATGCATTTGAGAGCAACTTAGATGTCATATATTGTCATAATCAAGGAAACACACGTGCGCGCGCGCACGGTCGCACACACACACAAATAAAAGTTAATAAATACATTACACGTGTGTGTGTGCACATACATGTGTCTGTATATTATATATATATCCAAGTATATGTACATATAAATATGTGTATATGAATGCATACATACATACACAAGACATATGTACAGGTCTGTCTACATAAAGTATTACACACGTATATTGATATAACATTGGGGTATGGAAATAATTATTGCATCACCCTCATCCTGTAAAAGGCTAAGTTCATTCTGAAATTCCATTCTGAGATTTGATGTCGCCCTTCTTCCAACATCTTTTGCTCAGAAGTGCACATGGTGCAATTGCAGTTGTAATGCAGAGCAATTGTGCGCGAAGGACTTGCTCAAGGTCTCTACACAGTGATTCTCCTTGGACGAAGGTCGAACCCGCGAACTCAGCGCACACTGAACGTTACTGGCCGACCGCTCTAACCGCTCGGCCACCGTGCCACACAGTTATTGGTTTGATGCATTTAAAGTCCGTTTTTTATGCCACTCAAATTATTCTGTAAACAAGGAAAAAATAAATCAGTGACACTATGTTCGGAAATGTCGGTTGGTCGATACAAGGAAAAATTAAGAAAAATTAATGGTTTCTATACTCATGACGTCCTAAAGTTCTGTTGTACCGCTTGCTTTGATATACGCAATAATTATTTACACCACTGTACAGTGTAGGCCTATACATGTATACCAACATACAAATATACATATATTTGTTTGTCTGCAAGTGTGCCAATCAGCCTGTCGTATATGCACAAACATATATACCCGCATATACAATTATACATATATACCATTATGCATATATGTATATGAGTATATGGACTCATTATTTATGGCATATGAAATAATTAAATGTACATAGGGTCTAAACTTGACTATATTTATACTTATAATATAGAGATAAAAGTGGATTAAAATAAGCGGACGTCCGCATATATATACATATATATATATACA